>JBBYHO010529993.1:0-16695 GCA_038382025.1 Adansonia gregorii | reverse complement strand
AGCAAAGTACACTAAAGAATTACTCAAGAGGTTTAAAATGGATGAAGCAAAGCCTTGTTCCACACCTATGAGTACCTCAACAAACTTGAAAAAGATGAAAAAAGTAAAATCGTTGACTCTAAACTTTATTGGTCCATAGTAAGTTCATTACTATATATTACCGCAAGTAGACTAGACATAATGTTTAGTATATGCCTATGTGCTAGATACTAATCATTACCATAAAAGTCTCATCTAATTACCGTAAAAAGAATCTTTGGATATCTTAGATATGCTCTAAATCTAGGCCTATGGTATCTAAAAGAATCATCCCTTGTCTTACATGCTTACTCCGATGCGAATTTTAATGGATGTAAAATTGACAAGGAAAAGCACTTCCGATACATGTCAATTTCTTGAAAATATGCTCATATCATGGTTTTCCAAGAAAGAAAATAATGTTGCTTTATCCATAACCGAAGTAGAATACATATCTATAGGTAGTTATTGTGCCTAGATTTTATGAATAAAACAATAAATGAAGGATTTTGGCATTACCATGGATCATATTCCAATTAAATATGACAATACTAGTGCCATTTGTCTCACCAAAAATCCAATCCAACACTCTAAAACCAAGCACACAGAAATTAGACATTATTTCATTAAAATGTGCAAAAAGGTGATATAATGCTTGAGTTTGTTGATATCTTATATCAATTAGCTAATATTTTCACTAAACCACTTGACAAGGATAGATTTTTCACACTTAGAAGAGAAATTGGATTAATAAATACACCTTAAAATTCAAAATTTGATCCAATCTTGATACTATGCCTCACTAACTATTGTTTGCATCATGCTTAGTTTGATAAAACTAGTTTTACACACTTGCTTGCTTGATAATGTTCAATTGTTATGACTTTATTGGATAATTTTGTTAAATCTTGATTAAGTTTTTGAATAATCTTGATTTTGGTCTAAGTTATATTTTTAAATGTTTTAAACAGATAATTAGATCAAAAATGCATCTAATTTGATGTCATCTTATTGAAAATGACCTTATATTAGGCCATCTGTATTGACCCTATACATTCTTCTTCCATGTATCGAAACTTGTTTTCCATTGTATCAATACAAACCCAGATTTGTTCTTTGTATCGATACCTGCCCTTTCGGTATCAATACATAGTATCGATACTTCTCAGTGTGTATCGATATGACAACAATTTGATCTAAGTCTTGAGACCCAATTCCTTGTATCGATACAGAACCTAAAAATGTTCTTTGTATCGATACTGCTTTTTCTGTATCGATAGTCATTGTTCTTTTTGAACCCCTAGACAAAATTCCATCATTTGAAAGCACTATTCATAATACCATCCCTCTCTCTTCCATCTTTAAATCTTCAAAACTTATCATTCTTACCTTTTTATCTCAAAATTGATTCTTCAATAAACTAAATTCCTTTGTCAAACTTACCCAAAACCATTTTAAAATCACTTATAACATCTAAACCATCAAGATTTTGAAATTCCCCATCACTCTAACCCTCACCGCCCTCCCTAAATCCATCATTTTTGTCTAAATTTTTTTCAAAAATTCAACTCTTTTTCATTCCTAAACTATTCCCCACCATTGTTTATATGATTGATTACGGATTTATTCATTCCATCGCACTAATTGCAACCTAATTTTAGTGCCCATCACCTATCCAACAAAAGTCATTAAATAGCCTTTTACCCACTCAACTTGTTCCTTCACCACCTACTCGACAAATATCCTCAAATGCACCCATGGAAACTAAATAAATAGCATGCCGTCAAGGTCCCATCACTTGTGCCTCCACCTTTTCTGCCTGTCAACCACCTCTGACCCAAAATCAGTCTTTTTCTTACTCGTTCTTTCATGATGCACAGGCTTGGGAGTATTTCACCACCATTTATGCCCAGATGCCCATCCAACAATGTCGAGTTATCAACTTTCCTTTTCTCTGGTCTATTAACTATCGTTACTTTAAGATATTTTAAACTTTCGAATGGACCAAAATCATTTCCTTAAATGTTCTAGTATGTAAAAATCTTGTCCGTGCATTCTTTAGCAATACCTTTCTTGTTATCAATGACCCCAATAGCGTTATTCTATACAGTCCTATCTTTTGGGATAAGATCTCTTCGTCAACACAACTTCTCTTACGTCTACCTTTGGTTTTCTGAATAAAGGCATCAATCATGAAGGCTTGGCTCCTATCGCATTGCACACCCCCCATAACAAAAGTCACACTTTTTCCTTCGGTCGATCGCTTACTCCATCTTATCATTTCACATATGCTCTATCCATATGGAACCAAACATACCTTGATTAGTGACACAGATTATTAGTGGCTGTATATGATTTAATTTGGTATTCATCTAAATGTAGCCTATTTCATATTTGCTAACCTTATTCTATGCGCATGTGGTTGTCATAGTCTTCTACATGGCATGGCCTTGAGTTACTACTTTGACACTTAAGATTTTGATCTTTCATCTGACCCCAGAATTACGGTAACCACATACTACTACATTGGTCGCAAATCCATAGGACTTGCCAGATATGAAATTCAAGGTGGTGACTTTGTTCCAAAGGCTCGTCCATAACCACTACTTGAGCAATCGAATGCTCCAGCTTCTAATATCATGATTAAATAGAGCATGATGAGCCTCCTCCACCTTTGGCTCTTGCACTTATGGATACTCCCATGATGTTCACATCTATTAGGGGCCATTTTGATGCATGAGAGGGACTATTCAACACCATAGCAAAGTCATCAAGCTCTAACAAAGCAATTCCATGATTTTTCAGTTGCTTTTCCTCGTGTGCCTCCACCTAGTCCTCCACCCATTGAGGATTCTCCAATCGATGATGTCTAGTCAACTTAGACAAATTTATTAAATTGTCAAACTTTATGTTTTTAGGATATCATTTTAATATTATTAGGATTTCTTTTTATTTATCGGCCTTTATGGTTTTAGGTTTCTCCTCTCCTCTATGTTTTGCATTGTCTTGAACATCTTTTGCTTGCTTTACTAATTTATCCTTCTTATGCTTGCTTATGCCTATTTATCCTTAAATTCTGTTTTGATATAACAAAAAGGGGAAAAAGGCCTTAAATTTGCCATATGTTGCTCTCCATGAATTGATTATGCATATGTTGGAACTCGAATTACATGTTAAACATAAACTTGATTTCTTAAGCTTAATTTCTAATCTTGGGCAATTTATTGAGAGGGAGTCATTTCTTTTATTAATTAATTTTTTTTTTTTAAAAAGCTATTGCCTTATTGAGGGGGAGTTATTTTTTGTTAATCTTAAACACAAGCAAATTTATCTTAAGTTTTATTATATAAAAAATGGGAGATTGTTAACCTTGATTTTAGTTTTAATATAACAAGCAACTTAAATTAAATTAATACTCAACTTGGTATTTGTGTTTAAATTGAAAAGCATCTTTAAAAATGCTAAGTTTGTAATTTGTCAAAAATTATATATTTAAACTTAGAACAATTCTTAAGATGTGTTTGAGTCAACAAAAATTATTTCACAAATAGTTTTAAAGGTTAGTACCGATACAAAGAACAAGTGTATCGATATTATGCAAATGTATCGATACAAGTGTTTATGTATCAATACAGGTTGCTTAGTATCCATACTCACCCTATGAGTATTGATACAAGGCTTGGCAGTAGCCAAGGTTTGTATAAAACCCTCAAATGTATCGATACAAGTGTTATGCATCGATACAGGCTGCTTAGTATCAATACTTACCCCATGTGTATCGATGCAAGGCTTGGAAGTAGCCAAAGTTTGGTTGAAACCTTCATATGTATTGATACAAAGGTATCTATATCGATGCAGCTTGCCTAGTATCGATACTCAGATCCTAGTATCGATACAAAAAGATGTAATGATTACTTTTTTTATTTGTGTATTGATACTATTGGTATTGTATCGATACTATAGCACTGGATTGAATAAAAACAAGCATTTATGAAGGCTATAATGGCTTTCCAACCACTACATTAAATGCCCAAAATTTATGAATTAATTTTCAGCTATAAATGGAGGTTCCAAATAGCTGAAGAAGAATAGATACATTTTTCACTAAATCATTGAACAACAAAAAGCTTAAAATCATCAAATTCATCATTTTCCACTTGTATCAAATTCATACTCTTCAAGTCTATTTGTATCTCATTAATCTTGTACTTAAATTCTAGCAAACATCTACCAACTTGTGAATGAAAAAGGATCGTGTGAAAGTGAGTGAAAATATTTGAGAGTTTAGGGTATAATTCTTAAAGTAATTAAAAGGTTTTATCTAAGCCTTAAAAGATAGTTGTGTAGGGTTATACCTTAGCCTGAAAGGTAACAATTTCCTTAGTGAATTCTAGGAATCACCTAGGTAGGAAAATATCAAGAAGAGAGGACATGGGTGCGAATTAAAGGACCGAACCGCTATACAACCATTGTTGGTTTTTTTTTCCTTATCTTATTTTTATTTCTAAATTTAGTTTAAATTTACAAGTTTTTATAGAACTAATTCGCCCTCCTCTTAGTTTAATCTCTCATTTGAAGCTAACATAGTCCTTAAAGGCATTGTAGTAATTTACCTTAGAACCAATTCGCCCTCTTCTTGGTTCAATATCTCCTTTGAAGCTAACATAGTCCTTAAAGGCATTGTAGTAATTTACCTTAGAACCAATTCGCCCTCTTCTTGGTTCAATATCTCCTTTGAAGCTAACATAGTCTATGTAATCATTGGGATTCTTTCATGACAAAGATACGCATTAAGGATGGTTGGACTTTTATGATTGTTTTTTAGCCTTTTAGGTTACAAAGATACTTTCATGTTAAAGGTATACGCTAGAGGCATTTTTAGCAATTTTGCATTGAAACCTAGTCTTTTTGAGTTACTAGGATATTTTCATGTCAAAGGTACTCTAAAGGACATTTTGTTCTTATCGACCATGTTTAAGTCCTGTGAGTTTAGGTTCAAACATGTGATCGAGACTAGGTCTGAGGATAAAGATTATTATTTTTGATAAAACTCAAAATTTTGAAAATAAAGGCAATGTCTCCAAGTTAAAATAGTGCATGAAATTTCTCCTAGTATATGAGAGAGGTTCCATAGATTATTTTAATAACAAGATATCCTTTTCAAAATCAAAATCAAGATTTTTTTTTCAAATTTCATGAAAATAAAATTTTTGTATTTCTTTGATTCTTCAGTAGGGTGCTAAAGATATTTTGCTTTTTAAAACCTTTCGTATTCCTATAGCTCTCCTATGGTGTGCAAAAAAAAAAAATCATAAAGCCTTTCGTTTTCCCTCGATCTTCTAGTGGGTGTACAAAAGATATTTTGATTTTTAAAAAATATGAAAAACCCAAATTTCTCAAATAGAATAATAAATTTGTTTCATAAAATATTATTTTGATATATGGGAATTATGATTAAATAGTGGATTTTGAAATTGAATAAAAATCAAATTCAAATTAACACTTGGTTAACAAGGTACTCATGATTATAGCCAACTCCCAGATCCTTTTATGCAATCTTTGGTTTTATTGTAGATCTCAGAATTTGTTTCTAAGGATTTTGTACACCTCAAAATAAGAACTTTGGTAGATGACCAATCTTACATAGCCAAATAAATTGATGGTGACTTCAAGATAAATGGTTGTTTCATAATGACTAATTAGAGTAAAGTTGAATGAGTGATTTATCTCGATAACTTAATTCCCAGACACAGAAAAAAAAAGAAATAATTATAAAGCCTTTAAAAATTAAAAAATAATGATGTGTCTATATATATAATAATAAAGGGTATATCTTAGCCATGTTGTGACAATATGTAGTCAACAAAAATATGGCATTCATTATAATAAACACCTAGAACATGCCTAATCAATCAAATGTGGCATTTAGATATGTAAAAGATGATAAAATGAAAAGAAATGAACAAGAAGATACATGAACATGTTAATTTCATGAATGACATCAAAAATCATGACATGAAAGATGATATGGACATATTTAGACTAGAAAAAGCATGTTAGAATTTTTAAGACAACATCAAGATATG
Source organism: Adansonia gregorii (assembly GCA_038382025.1). Classification (NCBI taxonomy): domain Eukaryota; kingdom Viridiplantae; phylum Streptophyta; class Magnoliopsida; order Malvales; family Malvaceae; genus Adansonia; species Adansonia gregorii. The sequence continues at coordinate 10,591 of JBBYHO010529993.1, read as the reverse complement.
ATATAAGGCAGACAAAGCACAAAAACATGGTCATCATAAAAGAACCATACTAAGGCATTAACAAAGCATCAAGGACCTTAATACTACCACAACCAAGGCCACAAAATGTGTGAACATCCTAGAACAAGGTCATGGCTTTTAGAAAAAGTGGCTCATTAAGATGAGACAATAAAGAAAAAGAAAGAAAATGAATAAAGAAAAGGTAGGAAGTATACCAAGAAGCTTTAAAATTTTTCCTTTGTTGTCGAGCAAAAAAAATCTCCAAGCTTCCAATGAGTTTCTTGCTTACTTTCTTCTTTTTGTTTGCTATAGATTAGCGAGAAAGAGTGGCCAAGAATGAGCTTAAAAGTTATATTATCAATGGAGTGGATATAAGAGAGGAGAAATAAGGGAAAAAAGTTTTTGAGGGCTTTTGGTGGTTGTTTTGGAGAACTACGAGAATAAAAGGTTTTCGGCTAATAAGAGCATCTAAGAAATGTATAAGTGTCTTTAACTGAGCTTAAGATGTTTATTAGATAGCATAACATGTCAAGCATAAAAAACCTAAGAAAATAGGGAATTTTGGACTTTTTTCATGTACAATTTTGTAAGTCATTATACCATGGGTTTAGCTTCCAATATTTGATTGGCTAATGTATTATTATTACAACCAAAAAAAGCCATGCCAAGGCTGGCACAAAGAGTAATGTCAAGTTTACCCTTCATTAAAATCAAATTATAACAGGAAATGCCTCTATCCCAAGCTTAATAGACCTTTTAAAAATGTAACAATCCAATGCCTAAAATAAATCCACATGATTTTTATGAAGTTTATTCTGAAATTAGATGATTTTTGGAGCCAAGATTGTGGCCAAATTCGTGTCTTAAAGCAATGTTGCAAGTAGTGAAAAAATGCCATACACTAGGCAAAATACATTGGATGTATCGATACATTCACTAATGCATTAATGCAATTAGTAATTTTTCTCAGAATGCATTAATATATTAATGAATGTTCAATACATTCATGGTTGTACCGATAAATTCACTTATGCGTTGATATATTTGGTCAAAAATCATGTTTTTAGCTATGGCATAACCTAGTATTTATATAATTGGCGAATGCATTGATATATTATCTTTTTTATCGATATAACCAGTAGATTTTTTAATTTTGATGACGTAAAGGCCTGTATCAATAAATAAAGGCTATGTATCGATACATATATGTAAAAATATGAATTTTACTCACCTTTGGCTCTTTAAATACTACATTTTGCTAGGAATGATGGGAAACTGATCCATGCTTCTCCAAATGGCTTCGATAATACCTTAAATCATGACCTTTGGTGCTTAGATGTTGACCTGGACAAATGGGCTATCTATAACGGCCCTTATTTGGTTGCTGCTAAGTCTTAAGATTAAGGTAAATACCAATGGACACCATTTTGTCTAAGGTGTGCTTGATGTTACTTTGTGTGCTTATGATGAAAAGTCTAAAATTAATATGATGCTGAGATAAGAACAATATTTTAGTAACGATTCTGATCTTTTTAAGAAGGTAAAATTTAAGTTTATGGATAAAAGACCTAGACTTTGATCCTGGGCTTGACTAGCACTAGGTTTATCTTGAAAAATAACAAAGGTTTTGACAAAAATACCAACAAATCAGCTCATGACTAACCAACAACGTTAGACTTTAAAGGTTCTTGACAAAGGTTCTTCACAAAAATGCCAGTAACCAAGCTTATGAATAACCACCATCATTAGACTTTAAAGGTTCTTGACAAAAGTCCTTGATAAATGTTCTTGTCAAAAATGCTAGCAAGCTAGCTCGTGACAAACCAGTAACTTGGACTTTAAAAGCTCTTGACAAAAGTTCTTAACAGAGGTTTTTGATGAGAATGCCATCGAGTCAGCTTATGACTAATCAGCAACATTAGACTTTGCGGGTTCTTGACAAAAGTTCTTGACAAAGGTTCTTAACAAAAATGCCAATGAGCCAACTTATGAATAAACAACAACATTGGACTTGACAGGTTTTTAAGAAAAGTTCTTTGCAAAGGTTCTAGACAAAAATTCTTGACAAAGATTCTAGACAAAAGTTCTTGACAAAAGTTCTTGACAAAATGATAAGTAATCAGGTTATACCTATCAGCATCCCCTAGGCTAATTAGTTGAAACTAACCTACTAGCATCACTAGGCTTGACTTTCTTGACATAAGCCAATTAGCCAAATCTTTCCAATTGGCATCACTAGGCTTGAATTTTGACAAAGGCCAACTTCACGAGAGCATATCTATTAGCTATGTTAGGCTTATATTCTCGACACCGTATTTTGAAGAAGTAGGATTTTACCTAAATGACCTTTTAGTTTGTTAAATTTTAGTTTAAGGATTGTTACTAGGAGGTCCTTCGAAATTCAATAGATTTTATTTGATGACATACTAATAGAGTGATGTTATGCGATGATGATATGAATGCATGAGGATAAGCGACGATGGAACTGTAACTTTCTTGATGATATGACTACGTGATCATGACATAAAGCCTCATATAGACATCAATATTGCACGTTATCCTCTTGATTGTGAGTTTTATTTATTGTTTCCTTAATTCTATAATTTAAAAAGTTGACTTTAGACCGATAGGCTTTATGATCATGACCATTTTTTAATAATTTGATGTCTGGATATTGCTTTCCTAACTTGCAATATCTGTTGATCTTTTCTAATAGTTTGAAGAATTGGATGATCATGTTTCTTGACTAGTGACATTGAATGGTTTCTTTCGACGATTTGAAAACTAGATGATTTTTGGCTTGGTTATTTGTCTCTTAATTAGGTTGATTAGTGTTTAAGTCTTTATGATTTTCTTGACTGAATTAGATGGGTTTTGATTAGGTTTGATGGTTTTCATTATTGTTGACTCTTAAGAATTAAGATCTTGCTATTGAAGGTACAAATAAAGTTTCTTGTGCTCTCCTCATCTTTTTTTAAGTAATATTAAGAAATCATGGCATAAACTTTATTCAATTATCAAGTATTATCATAATGTAATGTAGATACTATCCAAAGGGATTGAAAAGAAATAAAATCATATTTCATTTATGAGAAAAAAGTCGATACAGCTTTGTTGACACTTTGTAAAAGCTACAATGGCAATAGATAAGGTAATCTCTTGGTTAAAGCCCCTGATAATCATGACATGGATGCTTCATCTGATGCATCTTGAGATTTTTCTTGAATGGTCAACCTGTCTGACATTAGCTGATATTTTGAAGACCTCTAAGATTGCTTTGTGCCACCTTACAAATACCCGAGACTCAAGTAATTTACTTCCTTATCCTTTCAGATTCAAGATAAGCTTAGGCAATATTTGACTTTGTTTTGGCTTCAGTTTGGACTTGGTTTAGTCGAGGTAAGGCTTAGTTTAATTTGATACAACCAAAGGTAGGTGAGGTTTACCTTAGATTTTTGTAATAGGTACTTAGCTAGGATCTGATTTGGTTAAAGTTAAGGCTAGGTGAAGGCTAAGTTTCATGAGCCGCCATTTCCATTTTTCAACTTAAGTCGAATAGGTTACTTAGATGCCCTTTTAAGCTTCTATCTAAGACCGTTTTTTTATTTTTCTATTGAGATTTTTGTTAAGGATCACCTTTTGGGTTTTCATCCTTTCAAGCATAGTATTTCTTAATGATGTTTGAGTTAACCAAATTGGGCAAGATATTAACATCAATTTTTTTTTGGATTATGGCTCCTCCAAAGAATGATTGTTTCACAAAATAATGTATTTCTCAAGTTAGGGTCCATCTCCCCAGTGATCCTTATGGATTAAGAGGAATTTCTCTAGCATCAGTTATTCTTCGTGAAACTAGCGAAGACAAACATTTTTGTCATGGGCCCTAATCATGCACTTATCATACATTTGCCCATGATAGATGGCTTTTAGCCATTTTTCTTAGATAAGGTTCAACTGGTCATATATGTCCCTCACCCATTCAGCTTGTTCAAGTTTAACCTTCATCAAGACTCTTAGAGAGGGGATCATGATTTTGATGGTTAAAATGATCTCTATCCCATACACTAGGGAGAATGAGGTAACATTCATTGAGGCTTGAACTAAAGTTTGATATATACGGAGTGCAAAGGGTAGCTTTTTATGCTAATCTTTGTAAGTCTTAGCCATTTACTCAATTATTTTCTAGATATTCTTGTTGGCTACCTTAACTATCCTATGCCATAACATTGGTTGGATATGAATCTTGATCAAGTCTGACATAAATGGCCTTCATTTTTATATTTGTTAGTATATCACTATTTTATATTCTCTTGTTTCTATGGGCCATATCATTATTGATATTTTCTTATTTTTAGGGACTGGGTAGTCAAGACGAATCATTTATTCGCTTAACCCCTAAATAGTTATTATGAAATGATTATATATTTGGAGTCGCAACCAATCTATTTAGGCTATGTGAGATTATTAATTATCGAAGTTCGTATTTTGAAGGCTACAAAACCCTAGGATAGTAACTCCTAGGATCGTGATCGTACCATGATCATATAAAACGGTCTGGGGGTCTGTTACAATCACAAGTAAGGATCGACCATCTCGTGATGCTGAAAATCAATACCTTATTAATTACGTATTGACTTGACTTTTAATTTTTTTTTTCAGTTTCAACATATGGCATTTAATTATAAATTCCCAAAATAATATTTTATGAAACAAATTTATTATCCCATGTTGAAAAAATCAGCTTTTTAAAATTTTGATAGTCAAAATCACCTACGCGCTCTACCAGAGGACTAGTGGAACATAAAAGCTTTTTATCATTCTCTTTTGTCCCCTAACAAAAAACCAAAGGAACACAAAGCATTTTAAAATTCAAAATATCATTTGCATCCCATCCGAGGGCTAGAGGAACACAAAAGGTTTTGTTTTTCTAGAATTTATGAAAATCTCAATTTTCACTTTAAAAAGGATATCTCATTATTAAAATACTCTTTAGAACCTCTCTTATATTTTGGGAGAAACTCCACGTATTATGTTAACTTGAAGGCATTGCCTTAATTTTCTAAATAGAAAATTTTATATTTTATTAAAAATATTTAGAGAACATCTTAAGACTCAATAATAATCTAAAATAATGAGCATATTCCTAATCTATACCTTTGACTTGAAAGTATCCTAGTAATCACATAAGACTTGGTCCTAATGCCAAATTACCAAAATACCCTTGGGGCCATACCTTTGACCTGAAAATATCCTAGCAACCCTAAAGGACATGAAAAAGATTATAAAAGGTGAACTTGTCCTAAACATACATCTTTGGCATCAAGGCATCCTGATAACTACCTAGCACTCGATTTTAAAAAAATTATCAAAATATCCCTAAGGTGCACCTTTAACGTGAAAGTATCCTAGCAACCCTAAAAGACATGAAAAGGATTATGAAAAGGTAAACATATCTTAAATGTACATTATGGACACCTTATTTTATTTGGGCCATTTTTTGGCATCCTAGGAGATAGGGAAAAGATGATAAAATTAGAAAATAGAAATAAAAACTGGGGACAACTATCGGGTGCCGTGTCACTGGTATTAAAGAAAAATATAGAAATGAGGCATCAAAGGCCACTTTTATGGTGTCACCAAGGTCATTCAAATGAATATACAAATTAATTTCCCATCGTTTCTAACCAAGTTAAGGTAAATAGGGGAGCCACAAGTACATACAAGTTATATTAGGGTGCAAGTATTGATTCAAGGCCTTTACGATGCAAAAAACTTAAGTTTTCACATGTAGTATTGATATAAGAAGGTTTGGTATCGATAACCAAGGTGTGGTATTGATACCTGGCATGTTTATATTGATACAGACCTCGGCAGCAGCTAAAGTTATGATTTTTGGCAAAATGTATCGATACACAACCATAAGTACCAATACAAATCCATGGAGTGCTAATACAGGCCTCTAAGTCTGGAGACTAGAAACATTTTTTGCTCTTAATATCAACAAATGCTCATTGTATCGATACTCGGGAGTAAAAAGTACCTCGTGTATTGATACAACATGTTTTGTATCGATACACCAAGGCATTTTTGCCTAGTTAAAGCCACTTTTTAGCCTTCAAAAACTTGATTTAAACATGTTTTTGCACCAAGAAACTATCATAAAACATTACAAACCTTAGGGTTTATTAAAAGATTCAAACAAATTTTTGGAACCCAAACAGTCAATGACAAAGGTCACTTTCATAAAATATATGGGTGTAAGAGGGTGTAGCAAGCATATCTCTAATTGCAAGCTATCACAGCCTTCCTGCCTCCTTGTTCAACATGGTAGAACCAACAAAAAGAAAGTTAGTTAAGCATGGTAGCTGCAAATATTCCCTGGTCCAGAAGAGAAAAATAAAAAAATGTAATTCCTTTGTCTCCTAAAAGGCATTGGTTGAGCATTAGATTAAAAAGGGACTTTTCAACTATGAAAGAAACTAATACCGGCTATCTCAGAAAGAAAACTTTCAGCTATCAAAAAAATCTCTCCAGTAATCCCAAAAAACTCTTCATCCATCCTGACAAATCCTCTTTGAACTCAGCTCCAACAACTTACCAAAACACTATTGCATTACCTTCCATCCTTAACCAATCTTCATTCCCATAGCTCCCTAAAACCACCGCCAAAACACCTTCAAAACCTTAACCTTTCACGCATTTTCATCCTCAAAACACCTTGTTAGCAGCCACATTACCGAAAAGCCCTTTTCTTTTACATTTTTCTTGCTAAATAATAGCAAAAAGAGGGATGGCATTGAGTTTAAAGTCACTATTTAAGAAAAAGAGAAAGCTTCAAGCTCTTTCTAGTATATTTTTCACCTTGTTCCATATATTTTCTGTTTTTACCATCCATTTCATTTTAGTGAGCCCTTCATGTTGCCATGACCCTTCTAATAGTCCTATGTATCTTTGTTGCCTTGGTTATGGTAGTCCTAGGATCTTGATGAACTTTGTTAACCTTGAATTCAATTTTGATATAACCAACAAACTTAAGTTAAATTAATACTCAACTTTGTATTTATGTTTAAATTGAAAAGCATCTTTAAAAATACTAAGGTTGTAATCATTGAGATGTCTTTGAGTCAATAAAAATGAGTTTACAAACAAGTTTTGAAGTCTAGTATCGATACAAAGAACATGTGTATCGATACTATGTATAAAACCATTAAATGTGTCAGTACAATAAACATGTGTATCGATACAGGTTGTTTAGTATCGATACTTACTCCTTGAGTATCGACACAGGGCTTGGCACTAGCCAAGGTTTGCATGAAACCTTCAAATGTATTCATACAAGTGTGTATATATGGATACACGTTGATCAGTATTGATACTAACCCCATAGGTATTGATACAAAGCTTGGCAATAGCCTACGTTTGGCTGAAACCCTCATATGTATCGATATAAAGGTATCTCTATCGATACAGCTTACTTAGTATCGATATTGAGACCTCAGTGTTGATACAACAAGTTGTAACAGTTACTTTTTTAAACTGTGCATCAATACTATTGCTATTGTATCGATACTATTGTGCAAGATTAAATGGAAATCAGCATTTATGAAGGCTACAATGGCTTTTCAACTGCCACATTACGTTTATCAATCAATTTGCAGTTATAAAAGGAGGTTCCAAATAGCTGAAGAGCAAGAGATACAGATTTCATTAAATTATTGAACAACAAAAGCTCAAAATCATTAAATTCATTATTTCTACTTGTATTAACTTATACTCTTTAAGTCTATTTGTATCTCATTCTTCTTGTACTTAAATTCTAGCAAACATCCACCTACTAGAGGTTCAATTAGTTTACAAAATACTATTTCATTTCTTAAAAGGGGTTAAGTGAAAAAGAGTGAAAATACTTAAGTGTTTGGCCTATAATTCTCAAAGTATTTGAAAGGTTCTATCTAAGCCTTAAAAGATAGCTATGCAAGGTTATACCTTATCCTTAAAGGTAATAATTTCTTTAGTGAATTATGGAAAACACCTTGGTAAGAAAGTACTAAAAAGAGAGGACGTAGGTATCGAATTAAAAGACTGAACCTCTATACATCCATTGTTGAATTTTTTTTTCCTTATCTTATTTAATTTTCAAATTTACAAAGTTTTTTAGAACCAATTACCCTAATTCACTCCCTATTGGTTCAATCTTTCCATTAAAGCTAACAATTGGTATCAAGGGCTTTGGTCTCTTTTATAGGTCTCACAACCTTGAGAAGATCCTTGATAGCTAAAAAATATAGAATGCAAATATTGCCTCAAGAAGCTTATAAGAGTTGAAAAACTAAGATGGAGTTTGTCGTATGGCATTTGAGACAAATGCAAATGCTATAGGACTTGAAGGACATTCCATCATGAGACCTCCACTCTTCAATGGTGATAGCTACTTCTATTGGAAGATAAGGATAAGGCTCTTTATCCAAGCAAACGGCTATGAAGTATGGAAAATCATCGTCAATGGTCCACTTATTCCAAAGAAAAAAGCCAAAGATTGTATTGTGCCAAAGGAAGAAGAAGAATGGGATTAACAAAACACCAAAATGGCATAACTAAATGCCAAGGCCATGCACATATTATTTTGTGCTCTTAGTCCAAGTGAGTATAATTGAGTCTCACTATGTGACAATGCAAAGTAAGTGTGGGACAAGCTAGCAACTACACATGAAGGAACAAATCAAGTCAAAGAATCCAAGATACGCATGCTCACACTTGACTATGAATTATTCAAGATAAAGATGGATAAAACCATCAAATAAATGTTTGATAGATTTACGGACATCATCAACAGGTTGAAGGCACTCGAAAAGGCCTATCCAAATTAATAGTCTTCCCAAATCTTACGAAGCAAAAGTGACAGCAATTGAAGAATCCAAAGATCCCAACACAATCTCTTTGCATGAACTCATAGGTTTTCTTTTAACCTATGAAATAAAGATCAAGCATGGACAAGAACCATCAAAGAAGGCAAGTGTTGCCTTTAAATCAACCACACCTAGTGATAATGATGAAAAGGTCGAGGAAGATGAAGAAATGGTTATGTTCGCGAAAAGATTTAACAAATTCATGAGAATGAACAAAGCTAAAAGACTTCCTAGAAAAGAAATAATGATGGGAAACTCAAGCAAAAAAGGAAAAGAACAAATTATTTGCTACAAGTGCAAGAACTAGGACATATCAAATTTGAATGTCCAATGTGGAAGAAATCAAACCCGAAAAAGCTAAAGAAGAAGCCAATGGTGGCCACATGAAGTAATAGTGACACTTCTAATAATGATGATGAGGAGGTGGCCAACCTATGTCTTATAGCTCATGATGAGTCTAAGGTATCTTCTAATGCTAATATTTACTCATTTGATGAATTACAAGATGCATTTGATGAATTAGCATTAGAATTTGAAGTTATCAATTTAAAATACAAGAAATTGAATTCTAAACTCAAAGAAGAAAATGAAACACTAAGCATGACAAATAATGACCTTAAGAAAAGAGTAGATAAGTTACAAGTCTATATTGATGATCTAACAAGAAAAACACAAATTTGCATAACTTATTTACAAGGTTTTATATGGCATAACAAAAATTAAATGAAATGCTAGAAACACAAAGGCATTCTTTGATAAAGATGGTTTGGGCTATAATAGAATTGAAAAGGAAACTCACTTCAAAAACTTCTTCATAACATAAAACAAATCATTTAATGCATCTAGCATATGTACAAATTGCCATAAACTTGATCACACATTCCATACATGCTCCTTGAAAACTATCACTTTTAGAGGTAAACTCATTAGGAGAATATGGGTCCCCAAAGGTGTTAGCATATCTCAAGATAAAGCTATGAAATTAAAATGGATTCCAAAAGGCACAAAAATTTTGAGAACTAATACTCAAAGACCCAAGAAACTTTAGTTACCTAAAAAAAAAAATATGATTTTATGGTTGTAGGAGGAAGAACATTACTTTAAGGGAAATTCAACAAAAGAAAATTCTTGGTACCTTGATAGTGGATGCTCAAGACACATGACCAGTGACCAAAATTAATTCGTGGAACTAAAGCCTAAGGATGGAGGAAGTGTTACCTTTGGTGATAACTCAAAAGGACAAATTAAAGCTATCGGAACCATAGGTAATAATTCTTCATCCAACATTGAAAATGTTCTATTTGTCAAAGGTCTTAAATATAATCTCCTTAGTATTAGTCTATTATGTGATAAAGGCATGAAAGTTATTTTTGAATCAATGAATTGTCAAGTTGTTGATGTTAAGATAAACAAAATTGTTTTTGTAGGACATAGAGAAAAAAATGTCTATACTATGCATCTAGATGATTTATCTTCTTAAAATATTTGTTTCAGTGCTAATAATGATGATTTGCATTGGTTGTGGCATAGAAAATTAGGACATGCAAGTGTGAATGTAATCTCTAAATTATCTAGAAAAGACCCTGTTGGATTGCCAAAGATAAAATTTGATAATGATAAAATATGTGATGCTTGTGTCCAAGGCAAACATAGAAGAGCTTCATTTAAACCAATCAATATTGTCT
>JBBYHO010529942.1:0-16707 GCA_038382025.1 Adansonia gregorii | reverse complement strand
TGGTTAGCCTAAAATAGTTTTTCTTGAGATGTGGCTTGTGAAAGCAAGAAATAGTTTGGTGTATGGTCATGTTGAATGGGTGTTTGGATGTGAAAAGTGCATGATCCGGACGATCAGGGTGTAACAGAGTTCCCTGTGCTTTTTTTTTTCTTTCGATGTAATGTGAACATGTCCTAATGCATATTTCAGTTAATTATCAAACATTATCAACTAAATGACAAGTGCAATATGAATTGTAGAAGGGTAAAAAAAATAAGGTAATATTTATTTATGACAACAAAGAGACACAACTCAATAAACTATTTGACAAGCAATTGATAAGGTAGCGAGAAAAATGATCTTTTGGGTGAAAGATGCCTTTGACAATCATGACATGGATGTTCTTTAAGTGCTTTTCAGAATGTTTCTCAAACAATGAATGTGCCTAGCATGAGGTGATCTTCAAAAGATCTCTAGGATTGCATTGCATTATCTTGTGGGTGTTCTTGATTCATGCCCCATCAAAATTAATCCTCTCAAGTTACCCTTACAGGTTTTCAACTATAATTGGGTTGGTTGCCTAGATGCCCTTTTCGAATTTTCATCTAGGCCCCTTTTTGTTTTCTTTTGTTTGTTTTTTTTTTGTTTTTTTGTTTGTTTTGTTTGTTTTTTTTGAAAGATGCATTTTCAGGTTTTCGCCTTCTACATATAATATTTCTTGACGGGATCTGCGTTGACTAGGTTGGGCAAAAAATTTGCCATCCATTTCTGATAAGATTAAGGCCTTCCAGAGAAGGCTTGCTTTATGATATACAGTCTTTCCCAATTAGGGGTCCACTTGCCCTACGTGTGTCTATGAATTAGGAGGATCTTTTTCAATACCAATTTGCATGGGTGAAATTATCGTGGATGCATCTTTTTGTCGTGGGCTCTGATCATACGTTTTTGATACATTTGACCATGGCAGATGGCCTTCATGCATTTTTCCTCGATGAGCTTGAGCTGGTCATATATGTTCTTAACCCATTCGGCTTCTTCAACTTTGGTTTCCATTAAGACTCTGAGAGAAGGGATCTCAACTTCAATAGGCAATGCAGCTTCCATCTCATAGATAAAAGAAAATGGAGTAGTATCCGTGGAAGTGCGAACTAAGGTCCGATAGGCATGAAGTGCAAAGAATAGCTTCTCACACCAGTTTTTGTAAGTCTTAGCCATTTTCTCAAATATTTTTTTGATGTTTTTGTTGGCTACCTCGATTGCCCCATTCATCTTTGGGTGATAAGGGATAGAATTATGATGCTGGATGTTGACCTGTGAGCAGACTGCTTGCATCATTTTATTATTTAAGTTACTTGCATTGTCTATGATGATTTGGTTTAGGAGGCCATATCTTCAAATGATGTCTCACTTGACAAACCTACAAATGGTTAATGTAGTGACATTAGCATATGCGGCAGCCTCCACCCATTTAGTGAAATAGTCGATTGCTACTAAGATAAAATGATGCCCATTGGAAGCTTTAGGGGTGATTGGCCCAATCACGTCCATGCCCCATATGGAGAAAGGCCATGGGGCTATCAAAACATGAACTGGCGTCAGAGGGACATGGATCTTGTTAGCATAGATTTAACATTTATGGCATTTTCGGGCATAACTGATGCAGTTTCTTTCAAAGGTTAACCTATAATAACCCGCTCTCATGATTTGCTTGGCTATCCGATGTCCATTAGCATGCATGCCATAAATCTTTTCATAAATTTCTTCTAGGATTTTTTTTGCCTTCAATAGTATCAACGCATTTAAGTAATACTTGATTGTGGCTTCTTTTCTACAAGATTTTTCCATCAAGAACAAATCTAATAGCTAGCCTTTTGATAGTTCTCTTATCATTTTTGGTTGCCTGTTAGGGATATTGATGATCCTTGATGTAACAAAAGATGTCGTAGTACCACGGTAGGCCATCTTTCTCTCTTTTGACACTATGACAATGAACAAGAGTTGTGTAGATGCTCATTTGGATAGAAGCAATGTCTAACTCCTGGTTGACTTTAAACATGGATGATAAGGTAGCCAAAGCATCAGCTATCACATTCTCTTGTTGAGGTAAATGTCCAAAACTAATATCATCAAATTCTTTTTGGAGCTCTACTATCAGCGTCCCATAGTGCATTAGCTTGGCATCACGAGTTTGCCACTCTCCTTGAGTTGGTAGATGACTAGGACCAGATCACCAAACACTTGTAATATCCTGACATTTCTCTCAATGGCTGCTTGAAGCCCTATGACACATGCTTCATATTCTGTGATATTATTCGTGCTGTCAAAATTTAGCCTTGCTATAAATGAATAATAACACCCATCGAGTGACATCAATATTGCTCCAATTCTATGTCTTAGAGCATTTAATGCTCCATTAAAATACATCTTCCAAGATTGATCTTGGTTAAAGACTTCTTCATCTTTAGAAACATAAATTAGATCTTTATTTGGGAAGTCAAAATTTAAGGGTTCATAGTCATCTGCCACTCGACTTGTCAAAAAGTCAACTATCATATGCCCTTAGTAGCCTTTTGACTGACATAGGCAATGTCCTATTTAGAAAGTAGGACTTGCTATCTAGCTAGCCTTCCTGATAGTGCAGGGGCTTCGTATAGATACTTGATAGGATCGAGCCTTGCAATCAACCATGTGGTGCGATACAACATGTACTACTTAAGTCTTCTAGCTGTCCATACTAAAGCACAACATAACTTCTCGACTGCGGAGTAATTACACTTAATTTTTATGAACTTTTTGCTTAAGTAGTAGATTGCTTATTCCTTTTTTCTGACTCATCATGTTGCCTTAATACACAACCCATAGACTTGTCAAAGACTGCCAAGTAAAGATTAAAGGTCTACCAAGCATCAGTGTACCAACACTAGTGGGCTTGAAAGATAATGTTTGACTTTATCAAAGGCTTCTCGACATGCCTCATTCAACTCTCTTGGATTTTATTAGCGACGGAGCTGAAAGATAGGGTCGCATTTATCAGTGAGCTGGGATATGAATCTAGCAATGTAGTTCAATCTCCCTAAAAAGCTTTTCACTTCCTTTTAGGTTTAAGCTGGTGGCATATCCTGAATGGTTTAAACTTTAATCCCTTTTTTTGCTGATGATAATGCCCAAAAGCTTACTCAAAATGACTCTAAAGGTACACTTGGTAGGATTCCATTTGAGTTAAAATTTTTGTAGCTGTTCAAAAAGTTTCTAAAGGTCTATGACATGCTCATCCTCTTTCGTTGACTTGGCAATCATGTCATCAATGTAGACCTTAATTTCTTTATGCATCATGTCATGGAATAGGGCTATCATGGCCCGCTGATAGGTTGCCCCAGCATTTTTGAGTCTAAAGGGCATGACATTATAGCAAAATATCCCCCACATAGTTACAAAAGTTGTTTTTTCCAGGGCTTTGGGCCCCATCTTGATCTAGTTGTAGCATGAGAATCCATCCATGAAAGAGAATAGAGAATTCTTGGCTGTGTTGTCCACTAAAGTGTCGATATGGGTTAGCAAAAGGTTATCCTTGGGACTAGCTCAATTTAGATCCCGATAATCAACACAAATTCGCACCTTGCCATCTTTTTTTAGGACTGGGACTATGTTGGCAACCCATTCTGGATATTTAGCTACTACAATAAACCCTGCATCAAACTATTTCTTAACTTCTTTTTTAATTTCGAAGAGTATTTCCAGCCTCATCCTTCTTAACTTTTGCCAGTTTGGTTTGCATCTAGGCTTGAGGGAAAGCTTATGGACCACTATATCAATGTCCAATCCTAGCATGTCTTGGTATAACCAAGTGAATACATCTCGATATTCTTAAAGTAGGTCTATCAGCTTGGTTCTTATTGTTGACTTTACTAAGGTTTCGATTTTAACCTCCTTTTGGTCTTTTTGAGTACCTAGATTTATTACTTCCATTAGGTCTTTATGGGGCATAATCTACTTCTCCTCTTACTCAACTAATCATAAGAGGTCTGATGGTACAAAGCTTTTTCAAAAATCTTTTTCGTGCTCGGCTTCACTAGTGCAAATTGACTATTCAAAATCGATCTTCAAAGACCCATCAAACATATCCATGCCACTATAGTCAGGACACTTGAAAGGGCAAAGAAATAAACATTGCGAAAGGCACACACACCACTAAGGGATTTGGATAACAATGAAGGTAAAAGGCTAATGGAGACAAAAAGGTTGAAAAGTGATACACAATATGGAATGATATATGTAAAATTCATTTTATTGATAATGTTTGATAAAAAATGCCCTTTACATAGACACCCATCTGCCCTTGGGCGAAGGCTGGTAGGTTTTCATTTCTTGACATTACATGAAAGGGACAGGAAAAGTGTAAGGGCTTCCGTCATGACCTATCATCAAAATCAAGTCTTAGCAGAAGGACACGAATTTTATGGCTCGGTATCTTGGAGATAGAGGTTGTTAAGTGCTCTATTTATAATGACCAAGATATCTAGCCTTTTGCTCTTTCGATTGGCTTGGATTAATTTGACCTCCTAAATAAAATATCTTATGGAAAGATAAAAACATTGTCGGCTTTGACTCTCTCTTGACATAATGATCGTGTTATTTTTTGATTGCAGATCCTCTTTTCTTACGGCTTTCTCGAGTTCACATTGGCTTTAAATCCTAAGCCTCTTTTGTTGGCTTGAGTGGTGACCTGTAGGGCTTGGGCCATCCTTTGTGGATTCTTGCCAAGCCCTTTTCTAGCACGAGAACAATAGTCATTTTTAAACTTGAGTGGGTACTCTTTGACAAGTGGGGTTCAACTATTGGCAATTTTTCTCCCATAAATTTTGCATTGACAAATTCGAAGGATTGGAATGATGAATTCGGTGCATCTTTATTAGGCTTTATGTAGATATCATCAATGAAAGCAGTTGCAATCATTTTTTTAGCCCCGATAGTGACTACTTTATCATTTATCACAAATTTGAGCTTTTAACAGAGAAAGGATGAGATGGCTCTAATGGAGCATATCCATGGTCTTCCCAATAGGCAGTTGTAAGAAGGATTAATATCCATAACTTGAAAGCTATTTCATATGTACATGGGCCTATCTGGAGTTAGATTATGATATTTGCAATTATTCCACAACACATTCCATCAAAAGCTTAAACTATTGTGTGGCTACTTTTGATGTTAGACTGATCGACAGGGAGTTTGCTTAATGTAGTCATAGGCATGGCATTGAGGGTCGACCCATTATCTATAAGCACTTTAGGCAAAATGCGTCTCTTATAATGGGTAGTGATATACAGAGCCTTATAACTACCCATGCCTCCAGGTGGGATCTCATCATCAGTGAATGAGATATAATTATCGACCATGATCTTATTCACTAGCCGATCCAACTTCTCTATAGAGACATCTAAGGGCATATATGCTTCATTTAGCACCTTCAGTAATACATTTTGGTGAACCTCTGAATTAAGAAGCAAAGATAGCACAAAAATTTTAGCAGGTTACTTGCTTAACTAATCTACAATGCAGTATTCACTATGCTTAATGAACTTAAGAAACTCCGTGGCTTCTCTTTCGTTCACTACTTCTTTGACTTTTTTAGGCTTAAAATTCATTGCTTGGGTCTGAGTGGTACTAGTGCTTGGAGATGCATCAACCTTTTATTTTTCTTAAGCTGAGGGAGCATAACACCTACCGCTGCAAGTTAGGTGACTAACTCCTGATAGTTCTATTGTAGTAATTGAGGGAGTTAGTTCTCTAATCATTATTACCTAATTCTTGTATTTCTATGGGACAGCTTTGTTGCTCTTTTACAAAAATGGTTTAGCTACTTCCACAACTAACTTTGGTGTAGGTGTCGAAGAACTAACCTCAAAAATTAACTTCCCATAAAGAATAAGGGGTCAATTTCTCCCATAAGGTGGATTTATGGTTTTATCCCCAATCATGTTGATAAATTCAGCAATAGGTGTGATCACGTGATAGAATTCGATGTGGCCTTTATTCATCATTCTTTGAACCATGGACCTAAACTCCTTGCATGTTTGTAGGGTATGACCTATAACTGTGTGGAAGTCACAAAAGTTGTTGGGATTATCTTCTAATTTTTTTGTTACATTAAGTAAACCAACCTTAATCAATGCTTACCAAACCAAGAACATTGGCATCCTTACATCCTCTATGCTTGCCCTTACTTCACGTTTGTTCTTAATATTGATCATGTTTATAGCTAGCCTAGTATGGTTTGGTAAAGGATTGGCGACAACATTTGGTCCCTAGTTCATCCTAAACTATAGGACTTTTGAGTTAATTAGATTTTGCACATTTTGTTTAAAAGATATACAATTTTCAATGTCATGCCCTGTTGCCCTTGCATGGTATTCACAGTGGGCATTAGGGTTATACCATTACAGGTGTGGTGGCTTTTTTTTTGGGACATAGATTGGGGCCACCAAATGATTTTAGAGCAAGTTCTGGTAGAGCTCCTTATAGGTCATAGGGTATGGGATCAAAATGTTGTCTTTGTTGACTTGCACCTCAATTGCCAAGTGCATTATTGGTTGCTCGATTGGTACTTTGGCGAACTTATGAAGGATAGCTTTGTGGTGGGTTGGATGGGATTGAAAACAACAGGATGTAGGTTACAGCATTAATTGGCTGAAGGGGTAATGTGATAGGGCGAGAATATAGTGTGCTTGAGTAGTGAGGGTCGGGTGTTTGATGTCGTTACAGCTGAGATAAGCTAGCATAACTTGTAGCCTTGGCCTCTCTTTCATTCTTTTTACTGGCCATAGGCTTTTTGCTTGATCCAAATGTTTCCCTGGCTGACATTCTACCACTCTTAATGGTCGTGTTAATCATTTCTCTAGAAAAGACTAGGTCAGCTAATTTCTTGGTGGCATTTCCTATAAGCTTCTCGTAATAATGAGCATGTAAGGTGTAGATGAAAGTGATTGTCATTTTTTTCTACAAGGGAAGGCTAGACTAAGGCTATTTCCTCTCTCCACCTTTGGGCATATTACCTAAAGCTTTCAGTGGATTTTTCACAAAATTCAATAAAAAAGTCAATCCAGTGCCCAATTTGACATGTGATGGTATTGATTTAGAAAAGCCTTAACCAAATCAGCCTATGATTGGATTTTCACGTTGTTTAGCTCGATATACCATCAAGCTACTACCCCTATGAGGTTGTGCTGGAAGCAATGGATGAGGAGTTTTTCATCTTTCTCGTACTTGATGATCTTTTCTAGGTACATTCAAACATGGACAGAAAGGTCAGTGGTTCTATTAAACTTCTTAAACTCTAAGACTTTGAACTTTGGGGGATTATGCATCAAGAGCTCTAAACTTGTCACTCCCCTTGATAGCTTAGAGGCATTTTTCCAGTAGCTGGAATTTGTTCACTACTGCCATCATCATGGTGGACTTTTGACCTTCTATTTTTTTTGATTCCTCATGATCAAGGGTTATCAGATCTGCTGATGAGACTGCCACATTCACCCCTTGAGTATCGAAAATAAATTAACTTGCTGAAACGGGATTAAGGTAGATGACCAGTGGAGCCTGAGCGATAAGTGTAGGAGTAGGCCATTGTTCTTATCTAGTTTCCCCTTGGATAGGTTCCGGATTATTAGCAGGGAGACTTTCAACATTGGGAAGATCAGTCCTTGTTTCAGCAATGCTGGCTTACCCTTTTTTCTTTAATAGAGGCAGTCATTAGTTCTATGAGTTTTGCGATTTGATTTTGCATTTTGTATTGCTAACAAAGCATCTGGTCCTATGATTACTTGACCATTAGCTTAAGTCGTTTAATACGAGCTTCATGATCACTCTCCATGATTTGCTTATAACATCGTGTGTTGTAGTAGTGCATGATGTAAGGTTTCGTGCTCCTGATTGATCTCGAAATCCCTTGCACTTTTATGGCCCAATTCTCGTATTAGACTTTTTTAAAAATGTATTTATTGATGATCATTTATGATGCAATGATGAGTTAAGATAATGAATCATTGATGCAAAATGCAATGAAAAATGGTGAAATTAAATGGGCATATGCGTTGGAGACAACTGATTCTTGGAGTAGCTTAATTAATAACATCATTCATAGAGTCACGAAAGGGGTTTTTTCTTTCATGAAATGATTACATCTGAAAGTATTTAACATGATTACATTGTGTAATCTCACAATCGAGAAAACTCAAAAGTCGTTGCTCATGATCTCCAACAGGTGTGATGTCTCGCCTTATGGACCGAGCTACTTCAATCATGTCATTTGCCTCTCATTGTGCCATATGAACTTACTGAGTGAGGTGCTGATGTCGTTTTCGGTAGTTCAAATGTGCTTGCTCGATTGTCACTTTCCAATCTAGTTTACATTGCTTGGAAGCCCTTGTTAGTTCATTGATACAACCTTGATGATCCTGAAAAGATTGTTCTAACTCCTGGATTCTATGAATAAGGGCTTTATTTTTAACCCTGGTGGCTTTCCCATCTTGCATTTAGGCCTCGAGTCTTTGATTCCTTCGTTGGTTGGTGGAAGTAAGAGCACATGCCCTCGTGAACTTTTCTTTGCTGGTTCTGACTTCTTCTTTTTTCTGATTCAGTTCATGATGGAGAGTGGTAACTTTCACTTCCTATTTCACTGATGTCTTGCCAATGCGTTAGGACTTGTTAGCTTTTCAAAGTGTCACATAATCCTTGGTCAGGCTTTCAAGGTCATCTTTGAAGCGGTCCCTTTCTTTAATGACTCGATCCATTTCACTGCTCCTAAGATAGATATTTATCTCTAGCTGGCTTTTTTCCTCCTTAAATCGAGAGATTTCTATGGCAAAGGATACCTTTTCTCATTTGAACTCCCTCTTAAATAGCTCGATCTCAGAAGGTAATTCTTCTATTAGGATTTATAGTATCCCAAAGTTGGGCGGTGGCAATGGATCATTGATACGATGGAGTCTCCATTCTTCGTATCCAGGCATGGTGGGGCTTCCTCTCCAACATCTTTCCATACAATGGACCTTCTTTCGAGCTTGGAAAACTAACTGGACTTTCGCTTTGTAATTGGGCTCTCCATATTCAAAATCCCAATGTCCCAAATCTCTGTGGAATGGGATGAATTGATGGCACTGGAACTGATGCAACACTAAAAGAGGAGCATAATTGGTATTTCCCCATAATCCCAAGAGCGACACATAAGTGTCATCTCCACAGCTATACATAATCGATTGAGGGAACACCCATGGGGCTCTCCAGATGATTTCTTCCTCTTTGACATTTCATAATTCCTCAACCCAATGCTTTTCTATCTTATCTTGATGACATTCTTCCTCTAATGCTGTGGAAAGAGAAGTTATCTTGAAGAAGAAATTTTGCCTGACTTTTCCTTTCCTAACATAAAGATAACCTAGGAGCCATATCTGGAGCAATGAGGTGCACTCAATAAACCTTTCTATTCCTATTCTTTTACAAAAGCTGAGGGCGCAGATGGTTTTGACGATGATGGTGGAAGCGGGGTTAATGTTCCAACATAAATGAGAAAATAAATCTATGACTGCCGCCTCTACATAACCCAAAGTCTTTAGGAATATGAGAAGCCTGTAGATTGCCAAAGCATAAACATCTTGAGCTTTCTTTTGATCAAAAAGATTTACCATTGCCTCTTTCAAGCTAGCCCAAGAGATGCATTCATTATTCCCTTTTATTTTGACATGACTATCAACCCATACTTTTGTGACTCCAAGATTTTGCCTTAACCTTTTCTTGAACAAAGGAGGCGTTAGAGCCTTACAATAAATCTGGTCTGATTGGGCCCTTTCTATGTTGAGTAAGGCTGTGTACTCATCAATGGTAGGGACTAAATCTTGTTGGTTAAAGGTGAAACATCAGTAGGTTAGATTCCAGGACTATGCCATTGCTCATAACAAGCCATCATCCAATTGAACTCAAAGGAAGAGAGCTATATCCTTGTACTTTCTAGTGAAGGCTTTTTTTGTGTTACCATCCTAATTATCCCAAATATGCTTCACTTCTTGATAATCATTCTGATGAAAATCAAGCTTGACCTCTTCATGCATTTTTTATATGTAAATAGGCTTTAAGATGTCCTTGTCTTGACACTGGTGACCTTCTGACCATGTTCTAACATTTTCAAAGGACTTAAAAATGGAGATAAGCTGTTGCTCCATAAATTATGCCCTTTGCTGAACACTGAACAAGAACAATTATCCCAAAATGATGATAGTCATAATGGTTATGATAAAATGATGCATACACTAAAACATAAATAAAGGGAAAATAAGTTAGTGGAACATATAAGAGACAAATGTGAGGAAATAAAGAATTTAAGAATGTTAAAACCAAAAAAATTTCATAACATGTCTAACCAAAGTGGTGAGACAAGAAACGCGTAATATTTCAATATACTAGGATGCAATCTACCCTTTATGAGGTGATGCAATATCTGGATAGAAAAATAACCAACCAGTAGTAATACTTGTTTATCACTACAAGTGCAGATGTGTGTTAAACCATGACTTAGATAGCATAACGACTTACAGTATAAGACATTATGAACGATGGTTTTTATTCACTATCACTTATTTATATAAAGGTTAGCCATCATTCGAGTAGCATGACAGCATATCTCGATAAACGATAAAAATGCAGATGCAAGTGACAAATGAATACTCATTGTCACCTACATAATTATGGTAATTAAGAGTAAAGGTTAGGAATGTTTCCCCAAGTGACCCTATTCTCTGGTTATTCTAGCAACATTTTGGTATGGTTTGACATGGTTTAGCTTGTCTGGCTCACTATATGAGGTTTAAGTTTATGCCTAAATAGGTATTCGAATTGCTCTTTCATCCGATAAGGATAGTCGTGAGACCCCTATCCTAGACCCATCACGGGTTTGGCAAAACGGGTTTAATCCGTTGGATGGATTTCCTATGCAAATACAAAGGGCTACTCATGAGAAACATAGGTAATTTACATCTGGGAAGTTATTGCCATGCCTATGCGAAGGGTTATTCGCGAAGGCAGATAGCTCACTTCCTCTTAATGATTGGGTTGTAACCATGCCATGGAGTTTGGCAGGCCACTAATGCACATGCAAGTGCACGATGTATGATGGGGAAACAATTAAACCTTTTTGTTTACTTTCATATTACCATTTTTATTAAATTGATGATTATTCAAAAATAAGATAATCATGACAATCATGCCAAATAAAAGATTAGTTGACAAAATAAAAAAAGGGTCATAGTTAAACAACGATCGAAGATTGAAAGAACTAAGAACCTAGCAAGACACAGCTAGTTATTGGCCTAACTCTCTATACAATCCCTAGTGGAGTTTCCAAGCTGTCACAATGTACCTCGGGGTTAGATCCTTGTGGATCTAAGAGTGCGTGCAACTTAAAATACTTTCCTGACTTGGAAATATCTTTTTGACTATGACTTTTCTTTGGCGATGTGATAAGAATGAGAACGTACGATTCTTGACTTGTGATACAGGGAAAAGGACCATAAGATGAATCACTCATCTTATTGGTCTTGGATGACCATCATGAAATGGTCAAGTTTGGAGTCCCCATCAATCATTTTGGGCGAGGCATGATCGGATGCCTATTGAAACCTATGTTTTGAGATACGAAACTCAAAACATTGATCCCATGGTCTACCTAATGCAAAGATTCACCGTTTGGGTTTAGGAGTTGGTTACGCGTGATGAGGTACGAACCTCTTTGCGACGCTCGAAATCGGCACCTTACTAGCTATGTCTTATCTCAATTTCGATTATTTCGATCTTATCTTGTCATTATTTCGATATAACCATCTTTTAATGTATGAATCTTATAAAAACGCAAATCCAGGTTTTAATGAAAAAGATATAATCTCATATACGCCCTGAAGAATAGGGAATATAGAGATTTTTGATGAAAATGATCTCTTGATTTTACTTTGAAAATGGAATGTTTCACTTGGGGCATTGAAGAGATACCCACGCAATACATTACCTTTAGTTTTATTTGAAA
This sequence comes from Adansonia gregorii, assembly GCA_038382025.1. NCBI lineage: Eukaryota > Viridiplantae > Streptophyta > Magnoliopsida > Malvales > Malvaceae > Adansonia > Adansonia gregorii. The sequence continues at coordinate 4,667 of JBBYHO010529942.1, read as the reverse complement.
TGATTGGAAACACGAATGCAAATAATCATCACAAAGAAATCATATTAGTAAGGCAATAAAAGAAGTAACATAACATGCATCGTTTTAATGCAATGACAAAGAAAATGGGTGGATTATTAGAATTTGTCTCGTTATTGGCATCGATTATGTGGGAATAACTGAATCAACAATTTTCGATATGCATCTGGGTTTCTTGATTAAACATGGTTTGTTTGACATATTCATAGAAGTTCGAGAAAGGGAAAAAAGATTAATTTAGTTAAAAGATAGGGTTGGAGTATCCCTTCAAAAAAATAAGGTTAGAGTATCCTCGTGGATGACAAATAATTTTGAAAAAAAAGAGATTTTTAGCTCTTGACAATTTGGAAAAGCGAGGTTGGAGTATCCCTTTAGAAGGTCTTGGGTGGAGTATCCTCGTGGATGAAAAATAATTTTGACAAAAAAAGATTTTTAGATCTTAACAATTTGGAAAAGCGAGATTGGAGTATCCCTTCAAAGGGTCAAGGTTGGAGTATGCCTAAAAGTGAGACGTCTGACATTCTTTAAAGAAGTAGTATGCCTAAAAGTGACACGTCTGACATTCTTTAAAGAAGTCAAGTTGGAAAAATTTAATTGATAAAACCTTGTAATTTAGAAGACGGGTGAGCATTTTGATGACTTTTGGTGAAAGAAATTATTGTGAATGAGGATGGTAAAGATGTAAAATGTGTTTGTGCCTTGATATGATCCAACAGGAGGGCGAAGCATGTTCTCAAGTCTGATCGGGGTGATACGAGGACATTTGAATGTCTCGAGATGAAATTCGGGAAAACAACTCAATTTTGACCATGACTAAGAATAGGGGACAACAATACGCTATCCTTCTTCCAAAATTTATTTTAAATTATTTTGAAGACTTTAGAGCACAGACAAGATACTGTTAGAAAGGTAACTCGACGAGGGTCAACCTAAAAATATTCCCCATGTCACAAAATGTCATTTTCTAGGGGAATAAATTTTCACGTTCGGACTGATTGAGTTGCTGGCAGAGCATATGAGAAACAAGGTGCGTCAAACTTTGAAAAATCACCTTAGACTCATTTGGTATCGAAAAATAGCAAACAATATCTTTTTGAAAAGGGAATTTCACAAACCATTTAGGAAAAATGTTTAAAGAATTTAGAAAAATCATTTAGTGGGCCTAAATATCCCAAACCGAATACATGTTAGGATTCCATAGGTTCTAGATAGTTTAGACTTGAAAAATCATAACTCTCTCATCTGGAATGATCCAAGGGTGAATAAGAGATCATTTTAAAGATAATTCAACATGCGTAGATAGAAAAATGTCAAAAAATTCATGAAAAATCGTTTATGATTTTAAATCAATTTTCCAATTTGCAACAATTATGATGCCAGCAAGGAACAAAGCAAAACGGGAGGTATTTCTTGTTTTCCTTATGTTTACGAGCCTATACTCGAGTCATTGACATTCAAATGTCCATGACTGAAGGGAAAGAGTGGCATGAGCATTGTGATCTCATTTGCATAGCCCTAGAGTAGTTTAGGACAATAAAACAGTTCGTTAATCATACCACTCAAGGTTTTGACTAAAAAACAAGGCATAAACATTTCGGGTGTGAGTGTAAAGACATTTTCGTTAGAAAATTAGAAGATTTGAGCTTTTTTACCCAAGATTCCAAATCTAAAAAACTTAATTTTCCCTAAGATATTTTACTAGCTTTAAGAAAAGTGCTAAGTCCATGCTAATCCTTGTTGGTTGAGGTTAACATGCTTGGCTTAGGGGGTTTAAAAAATTAGTTTTTGACAACCACCAAACATGCATTTTGACAAGAAGAACACAACATACAAGGGGATGGTACATAACATGAATAGGGATGCTAATTTTACTAATAGCCTCGACAAAGAAAGTGTTATGCATTTTGACAAAAAAATGTTATGGACGCTGAAAATGACAATGATTCGCGCAAGTTATGGTGTAAATGTGCTTGAAATGTGTCAGGCTAATGATTCATACATGGATTAAGGATGACAAGATGCATGGACATGGCATAAAATGCATGAGCAAGAGATATTAAACTAATAAGGATGCAGTTAGGCATTTTTGCATATCTAAGGAGCATTAAAGCATCCAAATCCTAAACTACCACAACCAAAAGCCACAATAATGCATGATAATCATAAGAGGGTGATGGAAACATGGATAGCTCACTAAAATGATAAAGGTGTTAAAAAATAGAAAATGTGAGTAATAGAGTAAGAAGTTATACCAACAAAACTTCAACTTTATCCAAATAGCTAGAGCAGCAAAGATGACTTGAATTTCCCTCTTTTCCTTGTTAATAAGCAAGAAAAAGAAAGAAACAATGAGGTTTTGGTTCTAATATCGATGAGGGTGATTTTTAGAATGTGTAAAGGTTGAAAGTGAATGTTTTAAGGCTGCTTTTGGGCGGTGGGTGAAGAGATACGATATTCTAGTTTTCTTGATGTGTGAATGTGTTTTTGCAAGTGAAAATGAGCTAGAATCTAACCTTTTTCTACTGAGATAGAAGTGGTTCATTTATATTAGCCTTTTAGAGCCAAAATGGAGGTGTTTTTGGCCATTTCTCTAGGGCGGACAAGGTGATGTCAGCATGGTGGCTATAGGGTGGCTGTAGGGAGCCATTTGCTGCCAATGTGATGGGCATAGGGTGGCTGGTTTAAGTATTGAAAATGATATTCCAGCAAATAGGGTGGCTGATGGTGACATTGGCTAACTATTAGAGGGTGTAAGGTGATCAAATTACATGACCCTTTTGATCCAATTTAGACTTAAAAAAAATATTTAGATTAATTTGAAATCTAAATTTGTAATTTGAGATGTGTTTTAATCTTTCATAATATAAAGAAATAAGTTAAAATCGAGTTTTGGATCAATGGTAGATGAGTCAATAATGCTCAGACTATGAACATAACCTGCATGTATCTATACATTGCATAATGCATCGATACATTTGGTCTAAAAACCTTGATGGTATCGATACAATGGACATTCTATCGATACAATGATCATTGTATCAATACGATGAACCACTGTATCGAGACTATGAATGAGTGTATCAATACATGTTGATATGTATTAATACATTTCTTTACATAATGCATGTTTTGGTCCTAGCATGGCCTAATATCAATGCATGAGGTCCTGTATCGATACAAAGGCTTATGTATCGATACATCTACATGTTGTATCGATACAAATGGGGATATTTCAAAATTTTGGCATGTTAGAGCATTGTATCGATACATGGGAACCATGTATCGATACATTCAAGTAAAATTATGAATTTTGTCATACTTTTTGTCCCCGGATGCCTTAAACTACATCATTTGATACCATATCTTTGTATTTACCTTTGATATGATCCCGAGGCCTCTTTGACCTCCTTAAAATATTTTTTCACATGGCAATGTTATCACCTTGCGATCATCGCCCCCTTTTACATCTGTGCTCCAAATTGCTAAAAATTAGCCTAAACAAAATAAGGTGTCTACAATTCCTAGGTTAGATGATATGCTAGATGAGTTGTATGGTGCCTGCATATTCACTAAATTTGATTTAAAAGGTGACTATCATCAAATTAGGATGAAAGAAGGTGATGAATGGAAAACTGCATTTATGACTAATTGTGGATTGTATAAGTGGTTGGTTATGCCTTTTGGCTTATCTAATGCACCTAGTACTTTCATGCGTTTAATGAATCATGTTTTACGTGAGTTCCTTGGAAAATTTATGGTTGTTTACTTTGATGACATATTGATTTACATTAAGAACTTAGATGAATATATTATGCATGTTAAAGCTGTTTTGGATGTGCTTAGGAAAGAAAAGTTGTATGCAAACTTTAGAAAGTGTTCATTTTGCATGGATAAAGTTGTCTTTTTAGGTTTTATGGTGAGGTCTAAGGGAATTGAGGTTGACTTTGAAAAGTAAAAACTATTTAAGAATGGCTAACACTTAAGTCAGCTAGTGAGGTTAGGAGTTTCCACAGGTTAGCAAATTTTTATAGGCGATTTGTTAGAGATTTCTCTACTATCGCTGCCCCATTGAATGAAATCATTAAGAAGAATGTTGGTTTTAGATGGGAGAAAGAATAGGAAAATGCATTTAATGCCTTAAAGGAAAAGTTATGTACTGCACCCTTTTTGCATTTGCCTAATTTTTCCAAGACTTTTGAAATTGAATGTGATGCTTCTAGGATTGGTATAGGGGCTGTTTTGATGCAAGAGAATTGTCCCATAGCATATTTCAGTGAAAAGTTGAGCGGATTAGCTTTGAACTACTCTATTTATGATAAGGAGCTTTATGTTTTGGTGAAAGCTTGTTAGACCTTTAGGTGGTGAATGAAATCAAGAGGGGGGTGAATTGATTTCTCAAAAAATTGATAAATTAAAATTTTGGTGGACAAACTTGAGAAATCCAAACAATAAACTTTTGGAGTTTGATTTTAGCGAATGAAAAGAAATAACCAAAGAGAAGGGAAAGAGGAAGCAAACTCAATGATTTATAGAGGTTCGGCCTCAATTGCCTACATCCTCTACCTCAGCCTTACTTGCCTCAGATTTCCACAATTCACTAACTTGAATTGTTTACCTTTCAAGGACAAGGTATAACCTTTACACTCCTT
>JBBYHO010529931.1:0-16710 GCA_038382025.1 Adansonia gregorii | reverse complement strand
TAAATTTTCAATTTTACAAATTCTTTATAGAACCAATTCACCCCCCTCTTGGTTCAATCTCTCCATTAAAGCTAACAAAATGGTAGAAAGAAAAGCTTTTCTTAAGAACCAAAAGCGTCCATATCATGTATCACAATGAGGAGGATGAGCTTATAATGCTCAATCATGAAAAAAAAAAGATTATTACTAGAGTCTGTGCGTTTCCTAACTAACAGATGAACTTTGATTCCAAGGAAAATGATGGAAAGGAAAGTTTTTCTAATGAAACCGAAGCATCCATATCTTTCATCCTAACGAGGAGAATGAGTTTATGCTGCACAATATTTTAAAAGAAGGATGTTATTATGAGAATCAATGTTTGCTTCAATTGAAGGATGAAATTTGATTCTAACAAAATGGTGGAAAATAAAGTTTTCTTATGAAACCAAATCATCCATATCATCTATCCCAATGAGGGGAATGAGTTTATGGTGCCCAATCATGTAAAAAAAGATTATTATAAGAATCTATGTTTGTCCTAACTGGGAATGAATTTTGATACTATAGAAAATAGTGGAAAGAAAAGCTTTTCTTATGAAACCAAAGCATCCATTTCACGCATCGTAAGGAAAAGAATAAGTTTATGGCACTTAATTTTTAGAAGAATGGAGATTATGATAAGAATCTAGGTTGGTCTCAATTGACTGTCGAACTTTGATTATAGGGAAAATGGTAGAAAAATAGCTTTACTTATGAAACTAAAGCATTGATATCATGCATCCCAATAAGGAGAATGAGTTTACAGTTCCCAATCAATAAAAGAATGGTGATTATTACAACAATCCATGGTTGTCTCAATTGTCAGTCAAACTTTGATTCTAAAGAAAATGATAGAAAGAAAAACTTTTCTTGTGAAACAAAAGCATCCTTATCATCTATTCTAAGAAGGAAAAAAAGTTTTTGTGCCCAATCTCGAAAGAAAGGTAAGTACGATGAAGATCTATGTTTGTCCCAATTGGTGGATGAACTTTGGTACTGAGGAAAATGGTGGGAAGAAATGGTTTTCCCAGGAAACCAAAGCATCCATGTTATTTATCTTAATGAGAAGAATGAGTTTATGGTGCCTAAGCATGAAAAGAAAAGAGATTATTAAATTTATGTTTATCCCAAGTGATAGATAAACCTTGATTGTAATGAAAATGGTTGAAAGAAAAGCTTTTCTTAGGAATCCAAAGCATACATATCACGTATCCCAATGAGGAGAATGAGTTTATGGCACACAATCATGAAAAAATAGGAGATTATTACAAGAATATATGTTTGTCCCAACTAATGGATAAACTTTGATTTGAAGGAAAAGGGTGGAAAGAAAATCTTTTCTTTTGAAACCAGAGCATCCATATCAGGTATCCTAATGAGAAGAATTAGTTAGTGGTGCCTAATCATGAAATGAAACTAGATTATTACAAGAATCTATGTTTGTCCCAACCAACTAGTGAACTTTGATTCTATGAAAAATGGTGGAAAGAAAAGCTTTTCCTAAAAAGCCAAAGCATCCATATCACATATCCTAATGAGGAGATAAAGCTTATGGTGGCTAATCTTTAAAAGAAAATAAATTATTATGAGAATCAATATTTGTCCCAACTGACAGATAAACTTTGATTCTAGGAATAGAAAAGATTTTGTTATAAAGCCAAAGCATCCATAGTATCTACCCCAAGGAGGAGAATGAGCTTATGGTGCCCACCCTATGAAAAGAAAAGAGAGTATTACAAGAATCCATGGTTATCTCAATTAACAGTCGATTTTGATCATAAGAAAAATGGTGGAATGAAAAGTTTTTATTATGAAACCAAAGCAGCGATAGCATGCATCCTAATAAGGAGAATAAGTTTACGATTCCAATCATGAAAAGAAAAGTGATTATTATAAGAGTTCATGTTTGTCTCAATTGATAGTTAAACTTTGATTCTAAAGAAAATAGTGGAAAGAAAAGCTTTTCTTATGAAACCAAAGCATCCATATCACCTATCCCAACAAGAAGAATGAATTTATGGTGCCTAATCTTGAAAAGAAAGGGGATTATGATGAGGATCTATGTTCATCCCAACCAGTCTGTGAACTTTGATGCTAAGGAAAATAGTGGAAAAAAAAGCTTTTCTTAAAAAGCCAAATCATCCATATCATGCACCCCAATGAGGAGAATGAGATTATGGTGCCTAATCATGAAAAGAAAAGAGATTATTACGAGAATTTATGTTTGTCCCAACTAATGGATGAACCTTGATTCTAAGGATATTGGTGGAAAAAAAGCTTTTCTTATGAAATCAAAGCATCCATATAATGCATCCCAATAAGAAGAATGAGTTTGTGGTAGCCAATCATGAAAAGATAGGAGATTATTACGAGGATCTATGTTTGTCCCAACTAACAGATGAAATTTGATTCTAAGGAAAATGGTTCAAAGAAAAGATTTTGTTATGAAGACAAAGCATCCATATCATGTATCAGAGTGAGGAAAGTGAGTTTATGGTGCCCAATCATGAAAAAAAATGAGATTATTATGAGAATCCATGTTTGTCTCAATTGACAATCGAACTTTGATTTTGAGGAAAATTATTGAAAGAAAAGCTTTTCGTATGAATCCAAAACTCCCATATCATGTATCTCAATAAGGAGAATGAGCTTATGGTGTCTAATCAAGAAAAGAAAGGTGATTGTTATGGGAATCCATGTTTGTCCCAACTGATGGATGAACTTCAGTTCTAAGGAAAATAATGGAATAAAAAGTTTTCTTATGAAATCAATAAGTCCATATCATCTATCCCGATAAGGAAAATGTGTTTATGGTGCCCAATCACAAAAAAAAAAAGAGATTATTACAAGAATCAATGTTTATCCTAACTAATGGATGAACTTTGATTTTAAGGAAAGTGGTGGAAAGAAAACCTTTTCTTAAGAAGCAAAAGAACCCATATCACGTATCGTAATAAGGAGAATGAGCCTATGGTGCCTAATCATGAAAAAAATTTATTACAAGAATCTGTGTTTGTCCAAACTAGTAGATAAACTTTAATTCAAAAGAAAATGATGGAAATGAAAGCCTTTCTAATGAAACCAAAGCATCCACGTAATGCATCCCATTGAGGAGAACGAGTTTATGCTGCCCTATCTTTTAAGAAAAGATATTATTACAAGTATCATTGTTTGCCTTAACTGAAGGATGAAATATGATTCTAACAAAAATGGTGGAAAGAAAAGATTTTCTTACGAAACCAAAGCATCATATCATGCATCCCAATGAGAAGAATGAGTTTATGGTGCCCAATCATGAAAGGAAAAGAGTCTACTACGAGAATATATGTTTACCCCAACCGACAGATGAGCTTTGATTCTAAGGAAAATGGTGGAAAGAAAAGCTTTTCTTATGAAACCAAAGCATATATTCAAGTATCCCAGTGAAAAGAATAAGTTTATGGTGACCAATCATGAAAGAAAAGGAGACTATTATGAGAATCTATGTTTGCCCCAATCGATGGATGAGTTTTGATTCAAAGGAAAATGGTGGAAAGAAAAGCTTTTCTTATGAAACCAAAGCATCCATACCATGTATCCCAATGAGGAGAATGAGTTTATGGCGCCCAATCTTGAAAAGAAAAGTGATTGTTACGAGAATTTATGCTTGTCTGAACTAACAAATGAACTTTGATTCTAAGGAAAATGGTTGAAAGAAAAGCTTTTCTTATGAAGCCAAAGCATCCACATCATGTATCTCAATGAGGATTATAAGTTTATATTGCCCAATCTTTAAAAGAAAATAGAATATTACGAGAATCAATGTTTGTCCCAGCAGACGGATGAACATTGATTCTAAGGTAAATGGTTGTAAGATAAGATTTTCTTATGAAATCAAAGCATCCATATCATGTATCCCGATGAGGAGAATGGGTTTATAGTACCCAATCATGAAAAGAAGTCATTATTACGAAAATCCATGTTTGTCTCAATTGACAGTTAAACTTTGATTCTAAGGAAAATTATGGAAATAAAAGCTTTTCTTATGAAACTAATAAGTCCATATCATTTATCCTAATAAGGAGAATGAGATTATGGTGCCCAATCAAGTAAAAAAAGGTGATTATTATGAGAATCCATATTTATGCCAACTAGCAAACAAACTTTGACTCTAAAGAAAATGGTGGAAAGAAATGGTTTTCTTATGAAACCAAAGCATCCATCTCATCTATCCCAATGAGGGGAATGAGTTTATGGTGCCTAATCATGAATAAAAAAATAGATTATTACAAGAATCTATGTTTGTCCTAACTAGGAGATGAATTTTGATTCAATGGAAAATAGTGGAAAGAGAAGCTTTTGTTAAGAAGCAAAAGCGTCCATATTATGTATCCCAATGAGGAGAATAAGTTAATAGTCCAATCATGAAAAAAAAAAGAGATTATTACGAGTATTTATGTTTGTCTTAACTAACAAACTAACTTTGGTTCTAAGGAAATTGATGGAAAGAAACATTTTTCTTATGAAACCAAAGCATCCATATCATCTATCCTAATGAGGAGAGTGAGTTTATGGCACCCAATTAATAAAAGATACAAGATTATTATGAGATTCTATGTTTGTCCAAACTCATAGATCTTTGATTCTAAAGAAAATAGTGGAAAGAAAAGCTTTTATTATGAAACTAAAGTATCCATTTCATATATCCTAGGGAGGAGAATGAGCTTATGGCGCCCAATCTTTAGGAAAAAGAAGATTATTATAAGAATCCAGGTTGGTCTCAATTGACTGTTGAAATTTGATTCTAAAGAAAATGGCAAAAAGAAAAGCTTTACTTATGAAGCCAAAGCATCAATATCATGCATCCCAATAAGGAGAATGAGTTACAGTTCCTAATCATGAAAAAAAGGTGATCATTATAAGTATCCTTGTTTACCTTAATTATTAGTTGAACTTTGATTCTAAGGAAAATAGTGGAAAGAAAATCTTTTCCTATGAAATCAAAGCATCCATATCATCTAACCCAATGAGGAGAAAGAGTTTATGATGCCTAATCTTGAAAAGAAAAGTGATTATGATGAAGATCTATGTTTGTACCAATCGGTAGATAAACATTGATGCTAGGGAAAATGGCAGGGAGAAAAGCTTTTCTTTAGAAGCCAAAGCATCCATATCATGTATCCCAATAAGAAGAATAAGTTTATGGTGCCTAAGCAAGAAAAGAACGAAGATTAGTGTAACAATTTATGTTTATCCAAAATAATGGATGAATCCTGAACCTAAGAAAAATGGTTAAAATAAAAGCTTTTCTTATGAAACCAAAGCATACATGTCATGTATCCCAATAAGGAGAATGAGTTTATGGCACCCAATCAGAAAGGATAAGAGATTATTATAAGAATCTATGATTGTCCTAACTAATGGATAAACTTTGACTCTAGGGAAAATGGTGAAAAGAAAAGCTTTTCTTATGAAACTAAAGCATCATTATCATGTATCCCGATGAGAAGAATGAGTTTATAGTGCCCAATCATGAAAAGAAAAGAGATTATTATGAGAATTTGTGTTTGTCCCAACTGACGAGTGAACATTGATTATAAGAAAAATGGTGAAAGAAGAGCTGTTTCTAAAGAGCAAAAAGCATCCACATCATGCATCCCAATAAGGAGAATGAGCTCACAGTGCCTAATCTTTAAAAGAAAGGATATTATTATGATAATCCCTATTTGTCTTAATTGTTAATCAAATTTTAATTCTAACAAAAATAGTGGAATAAAAAGCTTTACTTATGAAACCAACGCATCGATATCGTGCTTCCCAATGAGAAGAATAAGTTTATAGTTCTTAATTATCGTAACGTGCCCCAGGGTAAATCCTTGCAGATTTATGGGTGCATACGACTAAAAATATTTTTCTGACTTGAAAATGTCTTTTTAACCAAAACTTTTCCTTCGCAATGTGATGGGAACGAGAAAGTATGAAACGCAACTTGTGATAAAGTGAAGGTGACCATAAGATGAATCACTCATCTTATTGGTCTCGAATGACCATCCTGAAATGGCCAATGCTTGGAGTCACCACTGATCATTTTAGGCTAGGCATGACAGATACCTATTGAAACCTATGTTTTGAGTCATGAAACTCAAAACATCGATACTATGGTCTACGTAATACAAAGATTCATCATTTAGGTTTGGGAGTTGGTTACGAACGATAAGGTATAAACCTCTTCGCGATGCCCAAAATTGGTACCTTACAGCTATATCTTATCTCGATTTTCATTTTTTTATCTTAACTTGTCATTATTTCAATATAACCCCTTTTAATGCATGAATCTTATAGATATACAAATCCAGGTTTTGATAAAAAATATTTAATCTTGTATATGCCCTAGAGAGATAGGGAATATACAGATTTTCAATAAAAATGACCTCTGGATTTTACGTTGAAAAATAAAATATTTCACCGTAGGCACTGGAGAGCTACCCACATGGAATATTACCCTTAGTTTTATTTGAAATAATTGGAAAACATGAATGCAAATAATCATCACAAAGAAATCATGTTAGTAAGGTAATAAATGAAGTAACATGACATGGATCATTCAATGCAATGATAAAAAAAAGGGATGGACCATTGGAATTTATCTTGCAATTAGCATCGATTATCTGGGAACAACTGAATCGATAATTTTCGAGATGCATTTGGGTTTCTTGAGTAAACGAGGTTTGTTTGACATATTCATGGAAATCTAAGAAGGAGAAAATTTTAATTATAGTTGAAAGACAGGGTTGGAGTATCCTCTCGAAAAGATAGGATTAGAGTATCCATGTGGATGATGAATAATTATGACAAAGAAAGATTTCTAAATTTTGACAATTTTTGAAAGGGGGGTTGGACTATCCCTTCGAAAGGTCAGGGTTGGAGTATCCCTGTGGATTATAAATTCTTTGACAAAGGAAGATTTTTTTTAGATCTCAACAAATTTAAAGAACGAGGTTGGAGTTCCCCCTTGGAAGGTTAGGGTTGGAGTACCCCCAAAAGTGACATGTATGACACTCTTTAGAGAAGTCGAGTTGAAAAAATTAAAGTTGACAAAACTTTGTGATTTAAAAAATGAGTGAGCATTTGGATGATTTTTAGCAAAAGAAGTTGTTGTGAATGAGGATGGTAAAAATGTAAAATATGTTTGATAACATTATACGAGCTTATGGGAGGTTGAAGCACATTCTTGAGTTTGATTAGGATGATACGGAGACATTCAAATGTTACGAGTTGAAATTCAGGAAAACAACTTAATGTTGACCATGATCAAGAATAGGAGACAACATCATGCAATCCCACTTTTTGAGTTTATTTTAGATTGGTTTAAAGGCTTTAGAGGATGGATAAGATACTCTTAGAAAGGTAACTTGACGAGAGTCAATCTAAATATATTTCTAGTATCCCAAAAAATCCGTTTTTGGGGAAATAAATTTTCAAAATTTGGATTAATTCACTACTAGCAAAACATATGAGGGACAAGGTGTATCAAAATTTGAAAAATCATTTCGAAGTCATTTGATATCAAAAAAATTGGAAATAATACCTTTTCAAAATGGGAATTTCATGAAAATTTTAGGAAAAATGCTGGATGGATTTCAAAAAATCGTTTGTTGGGCCTAAAGGGCCCAACCAAAATGCTTTTTGTTCATTCCAGGGATTCTAGATAGTCTAGGTTTGAAAAATCATAACTCTTTCATCTGGACTGATCTGGGGATGAACAAGACCTTGTTTTAAAGATATTTTGAGACACTTTCAGAGAAAAATATTACAAAATTCATGAAAAATCATTTAGGATTTTAAAGTGATTTTTTTAATTCGTAACAGTGACGTTACCAGCACAGGACAAAGCAAAGCAGGGGATTTTTTTTATTTCTTTGTGTTTTTGGGTCCAAACTCGAGTCATTGACATTCGAACATCCATGACTGAAGGAAAAGAGTGGCATGAGTGTAACAAACTCATTTGCATAGCCCTATAGTGGTTTGGGATGATGGAACCACTTATTAATCATGCCACTCAAGGTTTCGACACTAAAAAACAACGCACAAACATTTTGGGAATAAGTGTAAGGCCATTTTCATTGCAAAATCAGAAAATTTGAGCTCGTTTAACCAAGATTCCAGATCTAGAAAACTTAATTTTCTCTAAGATTTTTTTTGCTAACTTTTAAGAAAATGCTAAATCCATGCTAATCCTCATTGATTAAGTTCAATATGCAAGGCTTGGGCAGGTTTTGAAAATTAATTTTTGGCAACCATCCAACATGCATTTAGACAACGAGGAGACAATGAATAAACAAGGTGATAACACATAACATGAATAGGGATGCAAACTTTACCAATGGTCTAAACAAAGAAAGTGTTTACACTTTGACAAGAGAATGTTATGGGTCCTAAAAATGATAATGATTCATTACAAGATACAAGCTAATGTGTAAATATGCTTGAAATATGTTAGGCTAAGGATTCGAACATGGATTAATCATAAAAAGATGCATAGATATGGCATAAAATGCATAAGCAAGAGCTATCAAAATAATGAGGACAAAATGAGGCATTTTGCATATCAAAAGGGTATTAAGGGATCCAAATCCTAAACTACCACAACCAAAAGCCATAATATTGCATGAGAATCCTAGGAGGGTGATTTAAACATGGAGAGCTCACTAAAATGATGAAGATGCTAAAAAATAGAAAATAAAAATGATAAAGTAGGAAGTTATACTACTAAAACTTTAATTTTTGACCAAATGGTTGGAGCAATAGAGACGGCTTAAATTTTTCTCTTTTCCTTATTATTAATAAGCAAGAAAAAGAAAAAAAAAACAATGAGATTTTGGTTCTAGTATGGATGAAGGTGATTTTTGGAATGTGTAATGGTTGAGAGTGAGTGTTTTGGAGCTATTTTTGGGTGCCGAGTAAAGGGCTATGAGATTTGGTTTTCTTAATGTGTGAATGTGTTTTAGAAGTTGAAAATAAGTTGGAATTTAACCTTCTCACCGAAGATATAAATGTCGCAACATACCTCAAAGGATCCTCGCAGACTTAAGAGTGCGTATGACTTAAAATGCTTTCCTAACTTGGAAATGTCTTCTTAACTGAGACAATTTTTTAGCTATGTGATAAGAACAAGAATGTACGGATTCTCAACTTATTATACAGTGAGGGGGACCATAAGAGAAATCACTCATCTTACTGGTCTCGTATGACCATCACAAAATGGCCAACGCTTGGAGTTGCCACCGATCATTTCGGGCTAGGCATGATCGGATGCCTATTGAAACCTATGTTTTGAGTTATGAAACTCAAAACACCGATCCCGTGGTCTACGTAATGCAAAGATTCACTATTTGGGTTCAAGAGTTGGTTATGTGTGATGAGGAACGAACCTTTTTGCGACGCCTGAAATCAGTATCTTACTAGCTTTGTCTTATCTTAGTTTGGATTCTTTTGATCTTAACTTATCACTATTTTGATATAACCCTCTTATAATGCATGAATTTTATAGAAATAATCCAGGTTTTGATGAAAAAGATTTAATCTCATATATGCCCTAGAGAGATAGGGAATATAAAGATTTTCGACAAAAATGACCTCTGGATTTTACTTTAAAAATGGAATGTTCCACTTTGGGCATTAGAGAGATGCCCACACGAAACATTACCTTTAATTTTATTTGGAAACATTTTAAAAATATGAATGCATATAATCATCACAAAGAAATCATGTTAGTAAGATAATAAATTACATACCATAACATGGATCATTCAATGCAATGATAAAGAAAATGGGTAAGACTATGGGAATTTATCTTGCTATTGGCATCGATTATCTAGGAATAACCGAATTGACCATTTTCGAAGGCATCTGGATTTCTTGATTAAATGAGATTCGTTTCACATGTTCATGGAAATCCAAGAAGGAGAATTTAATTGCAATTGAAAGACAGGGTTGGAGTATCCTTTCAAAAGGATGGGGTTAGAGTATCCCTATGGATGATGAATAATTTTTATAAAAGAAGATTTTTACTTTGATAATTTTGAAAAATAAGGTTGGAGTGTCCTCTCAGAAAGGCGGGGTTGGAGTATCCCCTGGATGACAAAACTTCATGATTTAGAAAATTAGTGAGCATTCAAAAATTTTTAGCAAAAAGATTTACTGTGAAAGAGGATGATAAAGATGTAAAATATGTTAGTGCCTTGATATGAGCTTGTGGGATATTAAAGTATGTTCTCGAGTCTGATCGGGGTGATACGGAGACATTCGAATGTCTCGAGACAAAATTCGAGAAAACAACTTGATTTTGACCAAAATAAAAAATAGGGGACAACATCGCACTATCTTGCTCCTTGTATTTATTCTAAATCGATTCGAAGGATTTAGAAGGTGGACAAAACACCGTTATAAAGATAACTCAATGATGGTCATCTAAAAATATTCCCACTACCCCAAAAGGTCACTTTCTAGGGGAATAAATTTTCAAGTTCGGATCAAGTTTGCTACTGGTAGAGCATACAAGGAACAAGGTATGCCAAACTTTGAAAAATCATTCTAGACTTATTTGGTATCGGAAAATTGCAAATAATGCCTTGGCAAAAAGGGAATTTCATGAACTTTTTAGGACAAATGTTTTAAAATTTTGAAAAAAATCATCTATACATGTCTGGATTCCAAAGGTTCTGGATAGTTTAAATTTGAAAAATCATAACTTTTTGATCTGGACTGATGCAGGGATGAACAAGACCTTGTTTTAAAGATAATTCGACATGCTTTGGTAAAAAAATATAAGAAAATTCATGAAAAATCATTTCAGATTTTAAAGTTATTTTTTAATTTACAACAGTTGTGATGCCAGCAAGGAACAAAGTAAAGCAGGGGATTTTTTTGTTTTCCTTATGTTTTACAGGTCTACACTCTAGTCATTGACATTTAAACGTCCATGAATAAAGGGAAAGATGGCATAAGCATCACGAACTTATTTGCACTGCCCTGGAGTAGTTTGGGACAATGAAATAGTCCGTTAATCATACCACTCAAGGTTTTGACTCAAAAACAAGGCACAAACATTTCGAGGATGAGTGTACGATCATTTCATTTCAAAATCAGAAGATTTGAGTTTGTTTAACCAAGATTCTGGATTTGGAAAACTTAATTTCCCCCTAGATATGTTGCTAGCTTTAAGGAAAATGCTAAATCCATACTAATCCTCATTGGTTGAGGTTAGCATGCATGGCTTAGGGGGCTTTGAAAATTAGTTTTTACCAACCATTAAACATGCATTTTGACAACATACAAGGGGATGGCATGTAACATGAATGGGGTGCTAATTTTACTAATAGTCTAGACAAAGAAAGTGTTATGCACTTTGACAAGAAAATGCTATCAATACTGAAAATGACAATGATTCATGCAAGTTAATGTGTAAATGTGCTCGAAATGTGTTAGGCTAATGATTCATACATGGATTAAGGATAACAAGATGCATGGACATGGCATAAAATGCATGGAGTATAAAATGAGGCATTTTGCACGTTAAGGCATCCAAAACCTAAACTACCATAACCAAAAAGCCACAATAATTCATGATAACCCTAAGAAGGTGATGGAAACGTAGAGAGTTCACTAAAATGATAAAGGTGCTAGAAAACAAAAAATGAAAGTGATAAAATGAGAAGTTATACCAACAAAACTTCACTTCTTGGCCAAATCATTGGAGTAGTAGAGATAGCTAGAATTTCCCTCTTTTTCCTTGTTATTGATAAGTCAGAAAAAAAGAAAATAATCAGGTTTTGGTTTTGGTATGGATGAGGGTGATTTTTGGAATGTGTAATGGTTGAAAGTGAGTGTTTAGGGACTGTTTTGGGGTGCTAAGTGAAGAGCTACGGGATTTGGATTTCTTTGATGTTTGAATTTGTTTTTAGAAGTGTAAATAAGCTGGAATCTAACCTTTTTTTGCTGAGATAGAAGTGCTCTGTTTATACCAGCCTTTTAGAGCCAAATTGGAGGTGTTTTTGGCCATTTCTCAAAGGGGACAAGGTGATGTTAGCATGGTGGCTATAGGATGGTTGTAGGAAGCAACTTGCTACCCATGTGTTGTGCATAGGGTGGCTGGATTAAATGCTAAAATGCTTTTCCAACAAATAGGGTGGCTGATGGTGATGTTGGTTAATAAGCTAAAGAGTAGGGTGATCATGTGATATTAACCCTTTTTGATCCAATTTAGACTTTAAAAAGATGTTATGATTAATTCAAAAGTCTAAATTCGTAATCTAAATTGGATCAAAAAGGTCAATATCACATAATCACCCGACTTCCTAGTTTGTTGACCAATATCACCATCAGCCACCCTATTTGCTGGAAAATCATTTTAGTATTTAAACCAGCCACCCTATGCCTATCGCATTGGTAGCAAGTTGCTCCTTACAACCATTATATAGCCATCATGCTAACATCACTTTGTCCCTCTTGAGAAATGCCCAAAAACACCTTTAATTTGGCTCCAAAGGGTTGGTATAAATAGACCACTTATATCTCAGCTAAAAGAGGTTAGATTCCAGCTCATTTTTAACTTCTAAAACATATTCCTACACCAAGAAAACCAAAATCTCGTAGCTCTTCACCCACCACCAAAAAATCCTCCCAAAACACTTATTCGCTAACCATTACAAATTCTAAAAATCACCCTCATCCATACCAGAACCAAAACCTCATTATTCTATCTTTTTCTTGCTTATTTAACAATAAGGAAAAGAGGGAAATTCAAGCCATCTCTGCTACTCTAATTATTTGGCCAAAAAGTGAATTGTTGGTATAACTTTTCACTTTATCACTTTTATTTTTTTGTTTTTCAGCATCTTCATCATTTTAGTGAGCTCTCCATGTTTCCATCACCCTCTTAGGGTTATCATGCATTATTATGGCATTTGGTTGTGCTAGTTTAGGATTTGGATGCCGTAATACCCCTTTGATGTGCAAAATGACTTATTTCATCCTCATTATTTTGATATCTCTTGCTTATGCATTTTATGCCATGCATCTTGTTATCCTTAATCCATCTATGAATCATTAGCCTAACACATTTCAAGCACATTTAAACATTAACTTCCATGAATCATTGTCAGTTTTAGCATCTATAACATTTTCTTGTCATAATGTATAACACTTTCTTTGTCTGAACCATAAGTAAAGGTAGCATCCCCATTTATGTTATGCGCAATCCCCTTGTAGGTTTGTTGTCTTCTCCTTGTCAAAATGCATGTTTGATGGCTGTCAAAAATTGATTTTGAAACTCCCCAAGCCAAGCATGTTGAACTTAACCAATAAGGATTAGCGTGGACTTAGCATTTTACTTAAAGCTAGCAAAATATCTTGGAGAAAATTAAGTTTTCTAGATCTAGAATCTAGGTCAAACAAGCTTAAATCTTCTAATTTTGAAACGAATATGGTCTTACAATTATTCCCTAAATGTTTGTGCCTTTTTCTGAGTTAAAACCTTGAGTAATATGATCAACGGGCTATTTCATCATCCCAAAATACTCTAGGGCCATGCAAATGAGTTTGTAACACTCATGCCACTCTTTCCCTTCACTAATTAACATTCAAACGTTAATAACTCGAGTTTGGACCCATAGAAAAAAATAAGAGATATCCCTTGCTAGCAGTACAACTGTTGCAAATTGAAAAATCACTTTGAAATCCTAAATGATTTTTCATGAATTTTTTGATATTTTTCTCTCAAAGCATGTCGAATTATCTTTAAAACGACATCTTATTCACCCCTGGATTGTTCCATATGAGAGAGTTATGATTTTTCAAGTGTAAACTGTCTGAAACCTCTAGAATCTAAACATGTATTATGGTTAGGCTGTTCAGGCCCACTAAATGATTTTTCCAAATTTTTCAATATCCTAAAAGATTCATGAAATCCCTTTTTCAGAAAGGTATCGCTTGCAATTTTTTGATACCAAATGAGTCTGAGGTGATTTTTCAAATTTTGACGCTCCTTATCCTTCATATGCTCTACCAGTAGCTCAATTAGTCCAAACTCAAAAATTTATTCCCCTGGAAAATGACTTTTTGGGATATGGGAATATTTTTAGGTTAACCCTCATCGAGTTACCTTTCTAACAGCATGTTGTCCACCCTCTAAAGCCTTCAAACCAATTTAGAAAATTTGAGAAGTAGGATAATGTGATGCTATTTTCTATTTTCGGTTGTGGTCAAAATTGAGTTATTTTCTCGAATTCTATCTTGAGACATTCGAATGTCTCCCTATCACCCCAATCAAAGTCAAGAACATGCTATGACCTCCCATAGGCTCATATAAAGGCACAAACATATTTTACATTTTTATTATCCTTATGCACAATAATTTCTCTTACCAAAAATCATCGAAATGTTCACATATTTCCTAAATCATAAAGTTCTGTCAACATAAGTTTTCGAATTCAACTTCTTTAAAGAGTGTTAGACGTATTATTTTTGGGGATACTTTAACAATGCCTTTTCGAGGGGATAATCTAACCCTATTTTTTTCAAAATTATCGAGATTGAAAAAAAACTTCCTTTGTCAAAATGATTTGTTATCCACGGGGATATTCCAACCCCAACCGTTCAAGGGGATACTCCAAACCCACTTTTCAAAATTGTCAAGATTAAAAAATCCTCCTTTATCAGAATTATTTGTCATCTACAGGGATACTCCACCCCACCTTTTCAAAGGGATACTCCAACTCTGTCTTTCAATTGCAGTTAATTTTCTCTTTCTCAGACTTCCATGAATGTGTCAAACAAACCTTGTTCAATCAAGAAACCCAAGTGCATCTTAAAAATTGACAATTCGATTATTCCCAAATAATCGATGCCAATTGGAAGATAAATTCCAATAGTCCATACCTTTTCTTTATCATTGCATTGAATGATCCATGTTATGTTACTTCATTTGTTGCCTTACTAACATGATTTCGTTGTGATGATTGTTTGCATTCATGTTTTCCATTCATTTCAAATAAAACTAAGGGTAATATTCCACCTAGGTATCTCTCCAGTACCTAAGGTGAAATATTCATTTTTTTAAAGAAAAATCTAGACGTCATTTTGTTAAAAATCTCTATATTCCCTATCTCTTTGGGGTGTATATGAGATTAATTTTTTTCATTAGAATCTAGATTTGTATTTCTATAAGATGAATGCATTAAAAAGGGTTATATTATAATGATGACGAGTTAACATTGAAAAAATAAAAAATAAGATAAGACATAGCTAGTAAGGTATCGATTTCGAGTGTGGTGAAGAGGTTCGTACCTCATCGTGCGTAACCAACTCCTAAACCCAACAATGAATCTTTATACTACGTAGACCATGGGATCGATGTTTTGAGTTTTGTAACTCAAAACATAGGTCTCAATAGGCATCCAATCATGCCTTGTCCTAAATGATCGGTGATGACTCTAAGCATTGGCCATTTTGTGATGGTCATCCGAGACCAATAAGGTGAGCAATTCGTCTTATGGTTCCCCCATTGTGTCATAAGTCGAGAATCAGCACATTCTCGTTCTCATCACATCACGAAAAAAAGTCTTAGTCAAAAAGATATTTCTAAATCAAGAAAATATTTTAAGTCATGCACACCCATAGATGCTCAAAAATCCACCTTAGGGTACATTACGATAGCTTGGCGACTCTACTGGGATAGTATAGAGAGTTAGGCCAATGACTAGCCATGTCTTGGTACGTTCCTGGTTCTTTCAATCTTCAATCATTATTTAACCATTACCCTTTTTATTTTGTCAACTAATCTTTTGTTTAACGTGATTGTCAGGATTGTCTCATTTTCTAATAATTATTAGTTTAATAAAAATGGTAATATGGAGGTAAACAAAAAGGTTTGATCATTTCCCTATCACACACTACGCACATGCATGCGCATTAGTGTCCTGCCAAACTCTATGGCATGGTTATAACCTAATCATTAGGAAGAAGTGAGCTATCTGCCTTTGTGCGTTACCCTCTGCATAGGCATGGCAATAACTTTCTAGATGTAAATTACCTATGTCTCTCGTGAGGAACCCTTCGCATTTGCATAGGGAAACATATCCAACAGATTAAACCCATTCAGCCAAACTCGCAATGGGTCTAGGATTAGGGTTGCTTTGACTGTCCTTATTAGATGGAGGAGCAATTCGGATACCTATTTAAGTGTTAACTTAAACCTTATTTAGTGAACCCTATAAGCTAAACCATGTCAAACCATACTAGAACGCTGCTAGAATACATAGAGAATAAGGTCACTCAGGGAAGTATTCCTAACCTTTACTCTTAATTACCATAATTATGTAGGTGACAATAAGTATACAATTGTCACCCACATCTACATTTTTATCATTTATCAAGGCATGCCTTCGTGCCACCTGAATGATGGCTAACCTTTGTAAATAAGTGATGGTGAACAAAAAACCATCATTCACAATGCCTTTATTGTTAGCTGTCATGCTGTCCGAGTCATGGCTTAACGCGTATTCGCACCAATGGTGATAAACAAATATTACTACTCGTCGATTATTTTTCTATCAAAATAAGACATTGCATCACCTCTGTAGACACCTTATTTTGTCCGGGCTAATTTTTTTTTTTAACAATCTGAAGCATCGACGTAAGAGGGGACAATGATCA
>JBBYHO010529860.1:0-16723 GCA_038382025.1 Adansonia gregorii | reverse complement strand
AATTCACCTTCAATGTAAAAGCATCCTGGTGAGCAAAATAAGCAAAATGCTCCTAGGGTATACCTTAGACATGAAAGTATCCCGGCAACCTTAATAAACCTTAAAATGGTCTTGGTAGCCTAAACAAATCTAAAAAATTCACCTCTGGCGTAAAGGCATCCCGATGAGCAAAATGACTAAAATGCCCATAAAATATACCTTCGACTTGAAAGAACCCCGATAACCCTAATAGACCTTAAAATGATCTTGGTAAGCTAAACCAATCCTAAAAATTCACTTTCGACGTAAAAGCATCCCGACGAGCAAAATGATCGAAATGCCCCTAAGGTATACCTTCGACATTAAAGTATCTCGATAACCCTAATGGACCTCAAAATGGTCTTGGTAGCCCAAATCAATCCTAAAAATTAACCTTTGGCATAAAAGCATCCCGGTGAGCAAAATAACCAAAATACCCCTAGGGAATATCTTCGACATGAAAATATCCCGATAACCCGAGTAGACCTTAAGATAATCGTGGCAAGCTAAACCATTCCAAAACATTCACCTTCAATGTAAAAGCATCCTGGTGAGCAAAATGACCATATGCTCCTAGGGTATACCTTGGACATGAAAGTATCCGGGTAACCCTAGTGGACTTTAAAATGATCTTCGTAGCCCAGACCAATCTTAAAAATTCACCTTCGGCGTAAAAGCCTCTTGGTGAGCAAACTAAGAAAAATGTCCCTAAGGTATACCTTTGACTTAAAAGAACCCTGGTAGCCCTAATGGACCTTAAAATGATCCTGCAGGTTGAACTAATCCTAAAAGTTCACCTTCAATGTAAAAACATCCTGGCAAGCAAAATGACCAGAATGCCCTTAAGGTATACCTTCGACATGAAAGTATCTTGATAACCCTAATGGACCTCAAAAAGGTCTTGGCAGCCTAAACCAATCCTAAAAATTCGCCTTTAGCATAAAGGCATCTTGACAAGCAAAATAACTAAATTACCCTTAAGGTATACCTTCGTCATGAAAGTAACTCGGTAACCCTAATGAATCTTAAAATGATCATGGTAGGCTAAAGCAATCCTAAAAATTCACTTTCAATGTAAAAGCATCCTAGTAAGCAAAATGTGCAAAATGCTCCTAGAGCATACCTTGGACAGAAAATTATCCCGATAACCCTAATGGACCTTAAAACGGACTTGGTAGCCTGAACCAATCTCAAAAATTCACCTTTGGCGTAAAAGCATCTCGATGAGCAAAATAACTAAATGCCCCTAGGGTGTACCTTGGACATAAAAGTACCCCGATAACCCTAATGGACCTTAAAATGATCTTGGTGGGCTAAACCAATCCAAAAAGTTCACCTTCAACGTAAAAGCATCCGACAAGCAAGATGACAAAAATGCCCTTAAGGTATACCTTCGACATAAAAGTATCCCCATAAACCTAATGGACCACAAAATGGCTTGCTAGCCTAGGCCAACCTTAAAAATTCACCTTTGGCATAAAAACATCCCTGTGAGCAAAATAACCAAAATGCCCTTAGGGTATACCTTCGACATAAAAGTATCCCGATAACCCTAATTAGCCTTAAAATGATCATGGTAGGCTAAACCAATCCTAAAAATTCACCTTCAATTCAAAAGCATCCTGGTAAGCACAATGAGCAAAATGCTGCTCGGGTATACCTTAGACATGAAAGCAACCCCGTATCCTTAATGGACCTAAAATGATCTTGGTAATCTAATCCAATCCTCAGAATTCACCTTTGGCATAAAAGCATCCCTGTGAGCAAAATAACCAAAATGCCTTTAGGGTATACATTTGACATGAAAGTATCTCGATAGCCCTAATTAACTTTAAAATGATCGTTATAGGCTAAACCAATCCTAAAAATTCACCTTCAATGTAAAAGCATCCTAGTGAGCAAAATAAGCAAAATGCTTCTTGGGTATACCTTGGACATGAAAATAACCCGGTAATGCTAATGGACCTCAAAATGGTCTTGGTAGCCTTAACCAATCCTAGAAATTCACCTTTGGCATAAAAGCATCCAAGTGAGTAAAATGACCAAAATGCCCTTTGTGTATACCTTTATCATGAAAGCACCCCGATAACCCTAATGGACCTTAAAATGATCTTGGTGGGCTAAACCAATCCTAAAAATTCACTTTCGATGTAAGAGTATCTTGGCGAGCAAAATAAGCAAAATGCTCCTAGGGTATACCTTGGACATGAAAGTATCTTGATAACCCTAATGGACCTTAAAATGGTTTTGGTAGCCTAAACCAATCCTAAAAATTCACCTTTGGCATAAAAGTATCCCGATGAGCAAAATGACCAAAATACCCTGAGGGTATACCTTCGATATAAAGCATCCTGGTATCCCTAATGGACTTTAAAATGATCTCGGTAGTCTAATCCAATCCTAAAAATTCACCTTTGGCGTAAAAGCATCCCGGTGATCAAAATAACCAAAATGCCTTTAGGTTATACTTTTGACATGAAAGTATCTCGATAACCCTAATAGACCTTAAAATGATCTTGGTAGTCTAAACCAATCCTAAAAATTCACCTTCGACGTTACAGCATCCTAGGGAGTAAAATGACCAAAATGCCCTTAAGTATACCTTCGCTGTTAAAGTACCCGGTAACCCTAATAGACCTTAAAATGGTCTTGGCAGCCTAAACCAATCTTAAAAATTCACCTTCGACGTAAAAGCATCCTGGTAAGCAAAATAACTAAATTGACCCTAAGGTATACCTTTAACTTAAAAGTACCCCAGTAACTCTAATGGACCTTAAAATGATCTTGGTGGGCTAAACCAATCCTAAAAGTTCACCTTCGACGTAAAAGCATCCTAGCAAGCAAAATGATCAAAATGCCCCTAAGGTATACCTTCGACATTAAAGTATCTCGAAAACCCTAATGGACCTCAACATGGTCCTTGTAGCCCAAACCAATCCTAAAAATTCACCTTTGGCATAAAAACATCCCGGTGAGCAAAATAACCAAAATGCCTCTAGGGCATACCTTCGGCATGAAAATATCTCGGTAACCCGAATAGACCTTAAAATGGTCGTGGTGGGCTAAACCACTCCAAAACATTCACCTTCGATGTAAAAGCATCTTGGTAAGCAAAACGAGCAAAATGCTCCTAGGGTATACCTTGGACATTAAAGTATCCCGGTAACACTAATTGGACCTTAAAAAGGTATTGGCAACCTAAACCAACCCAAAAATTTACCTTTGGCATAAAAGCATCTCGATCAATAAAATGACCAAAATGCCCTTAAGGTATACCTTCGACATGAAAGTATCCTGGTGTCCCTAATGGACCTTAAAAGGATCTTGGTAGTCCAATCCAATCCTAAATATTCACATTTGCTGTAAAAGCATCCCGGCGAGCAAAATAACCAAAATGCCCTTGAGGTATGCCTTGGACATGAAAGTATCTCGATAACCTTAATGGACATTAAAATGATCTTGGCAGTCCAAACCAATCCTAAAAATTCACCTTCGGCGCAAAAGCATGTCGAAGTGCAAAATAACCAAAATGCCCTTAAGGTATACCTTCGCCATAACAGTTCCCCGATAACCCTAATGGACCTTAAAATGGCCTTGGTAGCGTAAACCAATCTTAAAAATTCACCTTCGGTGTAAAAGCATCTCGGTGAGCAAAATAACCAAACTACCCGTAAGGCACACCTTTGACTTTAAAGTACCTCGGTAACCCTAATGTACCTTAAAATGATCTTGGTAGGTTGAATCGATCCCAAAAGCGCACCATTTGTGTCAAAGCATCTCGGCGAGCGAAATAGCCAAAATGCGTCTATGGTATGCCTTTGAGATGAAAGTATCCCGATAACCCTAATAGACCTCAAAATGGTCTTGGTATCCTAAACCAATCCTAAAAGTTCACCTTTGGCATAAAAGCATCTCGGTGAGCAAAATAACCAAAATGCCCCCAGGATATACCTTCAACGTGAAAGTAACTCGATAACCCTAATGGACCTTAAAATGATCGTGGTGGGCTAAACCAATCCTAAAAATTCACCTTCAATGTAAAAGCATCCTGGTGAGCAAAATAAGCAAAATGCTCTTAGGGTATACCTTAGACATGAAAGTATCCCGGTAACCGTAATAAACCTTAAAATGGTCTTGGTAGCCTAAACAAATCCAAAAAATTCACCTTTGGTGTAAAGGGATCCCGATGAGCAAAATGACTAAAATGCCCATAAAATATACATTCGACTTGAAAGAACCCCGATAACCCTAATAGACCTTAAAATGATCTTGGTAAGCTAAACCAATCCTAAAAATTCACCTTCGACGTAAAAACATCCCTACGAGCAAAATGACTGAAATGCCCCTAAGGTATACCTTCGACATTAAAGTATCCTGATAGCCCTAATGGACCTCAAAATGGTCTTGGTAGCCCAAATCAATCCTAAAAATTCACTTTTGGCATAAAAGCATCCTAGTGAGCAAAATAACCAAAATACCCCTTGGGAATATCTTCGACATGAAAATATATCGGCAACCCGAATAGACCTTAAGATGATCGCGGTAGGCTAAACCATTCCAAAACATTCACCTTCAATGTAAAAGCATTCTGGTGAGCAAAATGAGCAAAATGCTTTTAGCGTATACCTTGGACATGAAAGTATCCCGATAGCCTTGGTGGACTTTAAAATGGTCTTGGTAGCCTAAACCAATCTTAAAAATTCACCTTCAGTGTAAAAGCCTCTCGGTGAGCAAACTAAGAAAAATGTCCCTAAGGTATACCTTTGACTTAAAAGTACCCTGGTAACCCTAATGGACCCTAAAATAATCCTGTAGGTTGAACTAATCCTAAAAGGTAAAAGCATCCTGGCAAGCAAAATGACCAGAATGCCTTTAAGGTATACCTTTGACATGAAAGTATCTTGATAACCCTAAGGGACCTCAAAAAGGTCTTGGTAGCCTAAATCAATCCTAAAAATTCGCCTTTAGCATAAAGGCATCTTGATGAGCAAAATAACTAAATTACCCTTAAGGTATACCTTTCACATGAAAGTAACCCGGTAACCCTAATGAACCTTAAAATGATCGTGGTAGGCTAAACCAATCCTAAAAATTCACCTTCAATGTAAAAGCATCCTAGTGAGCAAAATGTCCAAAATGCTCCTAGGGTATACCTTGGACAAAAAATTATCCCGTTAACCCTAATGGACCTTAATATGGTCTTGGTAGCCTGAACCAATCTAAAAATTTCACCTTCGGCATAAAAGCATCTCGATGAGCAAAACAACTAAATGCCCCTAAGGTGTACGCTGGACATAAAAGTACCCCGATAACCCTAACGGACCTTAAGATGATCTTGGTGGGCTAAACCAATCCAAAAAGTTCACCTTCGACGTAAAAGCATCCGACAAGCAAGATGACAAAAGCGCCTCTAAGGTATACCTTCGACATAAAAGTATCCCGATAAACCTAATGGACCTCAAAATAGCCTTGGTAGCCCAGACCAATCGTAAAAATTCACCTTTGGCATAAAAGCATCCCTATGAGCAAAATAACCAAAATGCCCTTAGGGCATACCTTCGACATAATAGTATCCTGATAACCCTAATTAACCTTAAAATGATCATGGTAGGCTAAACCAATCCTAAAAATTCACCTTCAATTCAAAAGCATCCTAGTAAGCACAATAAGCAAAATGCTGCTAAGGTATACCTTAGAAATGAAAGTAACCTCGTATCCTTAATGGACCTTAAAATGATCTTGGTAATCTAATCCAATCCTCAAAATTCACCTTTGGCATAAAAGGATCCCTGTGAGCAAAATAACCAAAATGCCTTTAGGGTATACGTTCGACATGAAAGTATCTCGATAACCCTAATTGACCTAAAAATGATCGTTATAGGCTAAACCATTCCAAAACATTCACCTTCAATGTAAAAGCGTCCTGGTGAGCAAAATGAGCAAAATGCTCTTAGGGTATACCTTGGACATTAAAGTATCCCGGTAACACTAATGGGCCTTAAAAGGGTCTTGGTAGCCTAAACCAATCCTAAAAATTTACCTTTGGCGTAGAAGCATCTCGATCAGCAAAATAACCAAAATGCCCCTAAGGTATACCTTCGACATGAAAGTATCCTGGTATCCCTAATGGACCTTAAAATGATCTTGGTAGTCTAATCCAATCCTAAAAATTCACATTTGTTGTAAAAGCATCCCGATGAGCAAAATAAGCAAAATGCTCCTAGGGTATGCCTTAGACATGAAAGTATCCCGGTAACCCTAATAAACCTTAAAATGGTCTTGGTAGCCTAAACAAATCTAAAAAAATTCACCTTTGGCGTAAAGGCATCCCGATGAGTAAAATGACTAAAATGCCCATAAAATATGCCTTCGACTTGAAAGAACCCTGATAACCCTAATAGACCTTAAAATGACCTTGGTAAGCTAAACCAATCCTAAAAATTCACCTTCGACGTAAAAGCATCCCCACGAGCAAAATGACTGAAATGCCCTTAAGGTATACCTTTGACATTAAAGTATCTCGATAACCCTAATGGACCTCAAAATGGTCTTGGTAGCCCAAATCAATCCTAAAAGTTTACCTTTGGCATAAAAGCATCCTAGTGAGCAAAATAACCAAAATACCCCAAGGGAATATCTTCGACATGAAAATATATCGACAACCCGAATAGACCTTAAGATGATCGTGGTAGGCTAAACCATTCCAAAACATTCACCTTCAATGTAAAAGCATCCTGGTGAGCAAAATGAGCAAAATCCTTCTAGGGTGTACCTTGGACATGAAAGTATCCCGGTAGCCCTGGTGGACTTTAAAATGGTCTTGGTAGCCTAAACCAATCTTAAAAATTCACCTTCGGTGTAAAAGCCTCTCGGTGAGCAAACTAAGAAAAATGTCCCTAAGGTATACCTTTGACTTAAAATGCCCTGGTAACCCTAATGGACCATAAAATAATTCTATAGGTTGAACTAATCCTAAAAGTTCACCTTCGGCGTAAGAGCATCCTGGCAAGCAAAATGACCAGAATGCCCTTAAGGTATACCTTCGACACGAAAGTATCTTGATAACCCTAATGGACCTTAAAAAGGTCTTGGTAGCCTAAACCAATCCTAAAAATTCACCTTTAGCATAAAGGCATCTTAACGAGCAAAATAACTAAATTACCCTTAAGGTATACCTTCGACATGAAAGTAACCCAGTAACCCTAATGAACCTTAAAATGATCGTGGTAGGCTAAACCAATCCTAAAAATTCACCTTCAATGTAAAAGCATCCTAGTGAGCAAAATGTGCAAAATGCTCCTAGGGTATACCTTGGACAGAAAATTATCCCGTGGACCTTAAAATGGTCTTGGTAGCCTGAACCAATCTCAAAAATTCACCTTCGGCGTAAAAGCATCTCGATGAGCAAAATAACTAAATGCCCTTAAAGTGTACGTTGGACATAAAAGTACCCCGATAACCCTAACGGACCTTAAAATGATCTTGGTGGGCTGAACCAATCCAAAAAGTTCACCTTCAACGTAAAAGCATCCGACAAGCAAGATGACAAAAATGCCCCTAAGGTATACCTTCGACATAAAGGTATCCCGATAAACCTAATGGACCTCAAAATGGCCTTGGTAGCCTAGACCAATCCGAAAAATTCACCTTTGGCATAAAAGCATCCCTATGAGCAAAATAACCAAAATGCCCTTAGGGTATACCTTCGACATAAAAGCATCCCGATAACCCTAATTAACCTTAAAATGATCATGGTAGGCTAAACCAATCCTAAAAATTCACCTTCAATTCAAAAGCATCCTAGTAAGCACAATAAGCAAAATGCTGCTAAGGTATACCTTAGAAATGAAAGTAACCTCGTATCCTTAATGGACCTTAAAATGATCTTGGTAATCTAATCCAATCCTCAAAATTCACCTTTGGCATAAAAGCATCCCTGTGAGCAAAATAACCAAAATGCCTTTAGGGTATACGTTCGACATGAAAATATCTCGATAACCCTAATTGACCTTAAAATGATCGTGATAGGCTAAACCAATCCTAAAAATTCACCTGCAATGTAAAAGCATCCTGGTGAGCAAAATGAGCAAAATGCTTCTTGGGTATACCGTGGACATAAAAGTAACCCGGTAATGCTAATGGTCCTCAAAATGGTCTTGGTAGCCTTAACCAATCCTAAAAATTCACCTTCGGCATAAAAGCATCCTAGTGAGTAAAATGACCAAAATGCCCATTGTGTATACCTTTATCATGAAAGTACCCCGATAACCCTAATGGACCTTAAAATGATCTTGGTTGGCTAAACCAATCCTAAAAATTCACTTTCGATGTAAAAGTATCTTGGTGAGCAAAATAAGCAAAATGCCCCTAGGGTGTACCTTGGACATGAAAGTATCCTGATAACCTTAATGGACCTTAAAAATGGCCTTGGTAGCCTAAACCAATCCTAAAAATTCACCTTTAGCATAAAAGTATCCCAATGAGCGAAATGACCAAAATACCCTGAGGGTATACCTTCGGCATGAAACTATCCTGGTATCCCTAATGGACTTTAAAATGATCTTGGTAGTCTAATCCAATCCTAAAAATTCACCTTTGGCGTAAAAGCATTTCGGTGATCCAAATAACCAAAATGCCCTTAGGGTATACCTTAGACATGGAAGTATCTCGATAACCCTAATAGACCTTAAAATGATCTTGGTAGTCTAAACCAATCCTAAAAATTCACCTTCGACGTTACAGCATCCTAGTGAGTAAAATGACCAAAATGCCCTTAAGGTATACCACCACTGTTAAAGTGCCCGGTAACCCTAATGGACCTTAAAATGGTCTTGGTAGCCTAAACCAATCTTAAAAATTCACCTTCGACGTAAAAGCATCCTGGTAAGCAAAAAAACCAAAAAGACCCTAAGGTATACCTTTGACTTAAAAGTGCCCCAGAAACTCTAATGGACCTTAAAATGATCTGGGTAGGCTAAAACAATCCTAAAAGTTCACCTTCGACATAAAAGCATCCTGGCGAGCAAAATGATCAAAATGCCCCTAAGGTATACCTTCGACATTAAAGTATCTCGATAACTCTAATGGACCTTAAAATGGTTCGGGTAGCCCAAACCAACCCTAAAAATTCACCTTTGGCATAAAAGCATCCCGATGAGCAAAATAACCAAAATGCCCTTAGGGTATACCTTCAACATGAAAATATCTCGATAACCCGAACAGACCTTAAAATGATCGTGGTAGCCTAAACCATTCCAAAACATTCACCTTCAATGTAAAAGCATCCTGGTGAGCAAAATGAACAAAATTCTCCTACGGTATACCTAGGACATGAAAGTATCCCGGTAACCCTAGTAGACTTTAAAATGGTCTTGATAGCCTAAACCAATCTTAAAAATTCACCTTCGACGTAAAAGCCTCTCGGTGAGCAAACTAAGAAAAATGTCCCTAAGGTATACCTTTGACTTAAAAGTACCCCGGTACGCCTAATGGACCTTAAAATGATCCTGTAGGCTGAACCAATCGTAAAAGTTCACCTTCGGTGTAAAAGCATCCTAGCAAGCAAAATGACCAAAATGCCCTTAACGTATACCTTTGACATGAAAGTATCTTGATAACCCTAATAGAGCTCAAAATGGTCTTCATAGCCTAAACCAATCCTAAAAATTCACCTTTAGCATAAAGGCATCTTGACGAGCGAAATAACTAAATTACTCTTAAGGTATATCTTCGACATGAAAGTAACCCGGTAACCCTAATGAACCTGAAAATGATCGTGGTAGGCTAAACCAATCCTAAAAATTCACCTTCAATGTAAAAGCATCCTGGTGAGCAAAATGTGTAAAATGCTCCTAAGGTATACCTTGGACAAAAAATTATCCTGGTAACCCTAATGGACCTTAAAATGGTCTTGGTAGCCTGAACCAATCTTAAAAATTCACCTTCGGCGTAAAAGCATCGCGATGAGCAAAATAACTAAATGCCTCCAAGGAATACCTTGGACATAAAAGTACCCCGATAACCCTAATAGACCTTAAAATGATCTTGGTGGGCTGAACCAATCCAAAAAGTTCACCTTCGACGTAAAAGCATTCGACAAGCAAGTTAACAAAAATGCCCCTAAGGTATACCGTCGGCATAAAAGTATCTCGATAAACTTAATGGACCGCAAAATGGCCTTGGTAGCCTAGACCAATCCTAAAATTCACCTTTGGCATAAAAGCATCCCTGTGAGCAAAATAATCAAAATGCCCTTTGGGTATACCTTCGACATAAAAGTATCCCGATAACCCTAATTGACCTTAAAATGATCATGGTAGGCTAAACAAATCTTAAAAATTCACCTTCAATTCAAAAGCATCCTGGTAAGCACAATGAGCAAAAGGCTGCTAGGGTATACCTTGGACATGAAAGTAACCCTGTATCCTTAATAGACCGTAAAATATTCTTGGTAGTCTAATTCAATCCTCAAAATTCACCTTTGGCATAAAAGCATCCCTGTAAGTAAAATAACCAAAATGCCTTTACGGTATACGTTCGACATGAAAGCATCTTAATAACCCTAATTGACCTTAAAATTATCGTGATGGGCCAAACCAATCCTAAAAATTCACCTTCAATGTAAAAGCATTCTAGTGAACAAAATAAGCAAAATGCTTCTTGGGTATACCTTGGACATGAAAGTAACCCGGTAACGCTAATGGACCTCAAAATTATTTTGGTAGCCTTAACCAATCCTAGAAATTCACCTTTGGTATAAAAGCATCCTAGTAAGTAAAATGACCAAAATGCCCCTTGTGTATACCTTTATCATGAAAGTACCTCGATAACCTTAATGGACCTTAAATTGATCTTGGTAGGCTAAACCAATCCTAAAAATTCACTTTCGATGTAAAAGTATCTTGGTGAGCAAAATAAGCAAAATGCCCCTAGGGTATATCTCAGACATGAAAGTATCTTGATAACCGTAATAGACCTTAAAATGGTCTTGGTAGCCTAAACCAATCCTAAAAATTCACCTTTGGCATAAAAGTATCTCGATGAGCAAAATGACCAAAATACCTTAAGGGTATACCTTCGACATGAAAATATCCTGGTATCCCTAATGGACTTTAAAATGATCTTGGTATTCTAATCCAATCCTAAAAATTCACCTTTGGCGTAAAAGCATCCCCTTGATCAAAATAACCAAAGTGCCCTTAGGGTATACCTTAGACATGAAAGTATCTTGATAACCCTAATAGACCTTAAAATGATCTTGGTAGTCTAAACCAATCCTAAAAATTCACCTTCGACATTACAGCATCCTAGTGAGTAAAATGACCAAAATGCTTTTAAGGTATACCTTAACTGTTAAAGTCCCCGGTAACCATAATGGACCTTAAAATGGTCTTGGTGCCTAAACCAATCTTAAAAATTCACTTTCGACGTAAAAGCATCCTGGTGAGCAAAATAACCAAAATGACCCTAAGGCATACCTTTGACTTGAAAGTACCCAGTAACTCTAATGGACCTTAAAATGCTCTTGGTAGGCTAAACCAATCCTAAAAGTTCACCTTCAATGTAAAAGCATCCTGGTGAGCAAAATGATCAAAATGCCCCTAAGGTATACCTTCGACAATAAAGTATCTCGATAACCATAATGGACCTTAAAATGGTCCTAATAGCCCAAACCAATCCTAAAAATTCACCTTCGGCATAAAAGCATCTCGGTGAGCAAAATAACCAAAATGCCCCTAGGGTATACCTTCGACATGAAAATATCTCGGTAACCCAAATAGACCTTAAATGATCGTGGTAGGCTAAACCATTCCAAAACATTCACCTTCAATGCAAAAGCATCCTGGTGAGCAAAATGAGCAAAATGCTCCCAGGGTATACCTTGGACATTAAAGTATCCCGGTAACACTAATGGACCTTAAAAGGGTCTTAGTAGCCTAAACCAATCCTAAAAATTTACCTTTGGCATAAAAGCATCTTGATGCGCAAAATGACCAAAATGCCCCTAAGATATACCTTCGACATGAAAGTATCTTGGTATCCCTAATGGACCTTAAAATGATCTTGGTAGTCTAATCCAATCCTAAAAATTCACATTTTCTGTAAAAGTATCCCGTTGAGCAAAACAACCAAAATGCCCCTAAGGTGTACCTTGGACATAAAAGTATCTCAATAACCTTAATGGACATTAAAATGATCTTGGCAGTCTAAACCAATCCTTAAAATTCACCTTCGACGTGAAAGCATGTCGAAGAGCAAAATGACCAAAATGCCCTTAAGGTATACCTTCACCATAAAAGTTCCCCGATAACCCTAATGGACCTTAAAATGGCCTTGGTAGCCTAAACCAATCTTAAAAATTCACCTTCGACGTAAAAGCATCCCGGTGAGCAAAATAACCAAACTACCCCTAAGGCACACCTATGACTTTAAAGTGCCTCTGTAACCCTAATGTGCTTTGAAATGATCTTGGTAGGCTGAACCAATCCTAAAAGCTCACGTTCTGTGTCAAAGCATCACGGCGAGCAAAATGACCAAAATGCGTCAATGGTATGCCTTCGACATGAAAGTATCCCGATAACCCTAATAGACCTCAAAATGGTCTTGGTAGCCTAAACCAATCCTAAAAGTTCACCTTTAGCATAAAAGTATCTCGATGAGCAAAATGACCAAAATGCCCCTAAGGTATACCTTGGACATGAAAGTATCCCGGTAACACTAATGGACCTTAAAAGGGTCTTGGTAGCCTTAACCAATCTTAAAAATTTGCCTTTTGCCATAAAAGCATCCCGATGAGCAAAATGATCGAAATGCCCCTAAGGTATACCTTCGACATGAAAGTATCCTGGTAGCCCTAATGGACCTTAAAATGATCTTGGTAGTCTAATCCAATCCTAAAAATTCACATTTGTTGTAAAAGCATCCCGGTAAGCGAAATAACCAAAATGACCCTAAGGTATACCTTGGACATGAAAGTATCTTGATAACCTTAATGGACTTTAAAACGATCTTGGCAGTCTAAACCAATCCTAAAAAGTCAGCTTCGACGTGAAAGCATGTCAAAGTGCAAAATGACCAAAATGCCCTTAAGGTATACCTTCGCCATAAAAGTACCCCGATAACCCTAATGGACTTTAAAACGGCATTGGTAGCCTAAACCAATCTTAAAAAGTCCCCTTCGGTGTAAAAGCATCCTGGTGAGCAAAACAACCAAACTACCCCTAAGGCACACCCTTGACTTGAAAGTACCTCGGTAACGCTAATGTGCCTAAAAATGATCTTGGTAGGCTGAACTAATCCTAAAAGCTAACCTTCGGTGTCAAAGCATCTCGATGAGCAAAATGGCAAAAATGCGTCTATGGTATGCCTTCGACATGAAAGTATCCCGATAACCCTAATGAACCTCAAAATGGTCTTGGCAGCCTAAACCAATCCTAAAAGTTCACCTTTGGCATAAAAGCATCTCGGTGAGCAAAATAACCAAAATGCCCCCAGGGTATACCTTCCATACAAAAATAACCCGGTAACCCTAATGAATGTTTAAATGATCGTGGTAGGCTAAACCAATCCTAAAAATTCACCTTCAATGTAAAAGCATCCTGGTGAGCGAAATAAGCAAAATGCTCATAGGATATACCTTAGACATGAAAGTATCCCAGTAACCCTAATGGACCTTAAAATGGTCTTGGTAGCCTAAACCAATCTAAAAAATTCACCTTTAGCATAAAGGTATCCCGATGAGCAAAATGACTAAAATGCCTATAAAATATACCTTCAACTTGAAAGAACCCCGATAACCCTAATGGACCTGAAAATTATCTTGGTAAGCTAAACCAATCCTAAAAATTCACTTTCGACGTAAAAGTATCCTAGTGAGCAAAATAAGCAAAACACCCATAGGGTTTTCCTTGGACATGAAAGTATCTCAGTAACCCTAATGGACCTTAAAATGGTCTTGGCAGCCTAAACCAATCCAAAAAATTCACCTTTGGCAAAAAAGCATCTTGGTTAGCAAAATAGCCAAAATGCCCCTAGGGCATACCTTCAACATGAAAGTATCTCGGTATCTCTAGTGGACGTTAAAATCATCTTGGTAGTCTAATCCAATCCTAAAAATTTAGCATTGGCATAAAAGCATCCCGGTGAGCAAAATAACCAAAATGCCCTTAAGGTATACCTTGGACAGAAAAGTATCTCGGTAACCCCAACAGACCTTAAAATGATCTTGTTAGTCTAAACCAATCCCAAAAATTCATATTTAAAGTAAAAGCATCTCGGTGAGCGAAATGACCAAAATGCCCCTAAGGTATACCTTTGACATGAAAGCACCACGATAACCTTAATGGACCTTAAAATGGTCTTGATGCCCTAAACCAATCTTAAAAATTCACCTTTGGTGTAAAAACATCCTGGTGAGCAAAATAACCGAAATGCCTCAAAGGTATACCTTGGACATGAAGGTATCTCGGTAACCCTAAAGGACCTTAAAATGATCTTGGTAGTCTATACCAATCCTAAAGATTCACCGTTGGCATAAAAGCATCTCAGAAAGCAAAATAACCAAAATGCCCCTAAGGTATACCTTCGCCATGAAAGTACCTTGGTAACCTTAATGGGCCTTAAAATGGCCTTGGTTGCCTAAACCAATCTTAAAAATTCACTTTCGATGTAAAGGCATCCCGATGAGCAAAATAACCAAAATGCCCCAAAGGTATACATTTGACTTGAAAGTACCCCGATGACCTTAATAGACCTTAAAATGATCTTGGTAGGCTAAACCAATCCTAAAAACTCACATTCTACGTAAAAGCATCCCGATAAGTAAAATAAGCAAAATGCCCTTAAGGTATACCTTCAAGGTGAAAGTATCCCAATAACCCTAATAGACCTCAAAATGGCCTTAGTAGCCTAAACCAATCCTAAAAATTCACCTTTGGCATAAAAGCATCCCAGTGAGCAAAATAATCAAAATGCCCCAAATGTATACTTTCGACATTAAAGTATCCCGATAACCCTAATTAACCTTAAAATGATCCTGTTAGGCTAAACCAATCCAAAAGATTCACCTTCGACGTAAAATCATCCTGGTAAGCAAAATAAGCAAAATTCGCCTAGGGTATACCTTGGACATGAAAGTATCATGACAACCTTAATGATCCTTAAAATGGTCTTGGTAGCCTAAACCAATCTAAAAAATTCACCTTTGGCATAAAGGCATCCCAATGAGCAAAATGACCAAAATGCCCCTAACATATACCTTCGACTTGAAAGTACCCTGGTAACCCTAATGGGCCTTAAAATTATCTTGCTAGGCTAAACCAATCCTAAATATTCACCTTCGACGTAAAAGCATTCGAGTGAGCAAAATAAGCAAAACGCCTCTAGGGTAGACTTTGGACATGAAAGTATCCCAGTAACCCTAATGCACTTTAAAATGGTCTTGGCAGCCTAAACCAAACCTTTAAATTCACCTTTGGCAAAAAAGCATCCCAGTGAGCAAAATAGCCAAAATGCCCCTAAGGTATATCTTCGACATGAAAATATCCTGATAACCCTAATAGACCTAGAAATGATCGTGGTAGGCTAAACCATTCCTAAAAATTCACCTTCAATGTAAAAGCATCCTGGTAAGCAAAATGAGGAAAAAGCACTGAGGGTATACCTTGGACATTAAAGTATCCCGGTGACACTAACAGACCTTAAAAGGGTCTTGGTAGCCTAAACCAATCCTAAAATTTTACTTTTGGCATAAAAGCATCCCAATAAGCAAAATGACCAAAACACCCATAGGGTATACATTTGACATAAAAGTATCTTTCGGTATCCCTAATGGACCTTAAAATGATCTTGGTAGTCTAATCCAATCATAAAAATTCACCTCTGGTGTAAAAGCATCCCGGTGAGCAAAATAACGAAAATGCCCCTAAGGTATGCCTTGGACATGAAAGTATCTCGATAACCCTAATGGACCTTAAAATGATCTTGGTAGTCTAAACCAATCCTAAAAATTCACCTTCGGCATGAAAGCATGTCAAAGAACAAAATGATCAAAATGGCCTTAAGGTATACCTTCGCCATGAAAGTACCCCGATAACCCTAATGAACCTTAAAATGGCCTTGATAGCCTAAACAAATCATAAAAATTCACCTTCAGTGTAAAAGCATCCCTGTAAGCAAAACAACCAAACTACCCCTAAGGCACACCTTTAACTTGAAAGTACCTCGGTAACCTTAATGTACCTTAAAATGATCTTGGTAGGTTGAACCAATCCTAAAAGCTCACCTTCGGTGTAAAAGCATCTCGGCGACCAAAATGGCCAAAATGCGTCTATGGTATGCTTTCAACATGAAAGTATCCCGATAACCCTAATGGACCTTAAAATGGTCTTGGTAGCCTAAACCAATCCTAAAAGTTCACCTTTGGATAAAAGCATCTCGATGAGCAAAATAACCAAAATGCCCCCAGGGTATACCTTCGACATGAAAGTAACCCAGTAACACTAATGGACCTTAAAATGATCGTGGGAGGCTAAACCAAACCTAAAAATTCACCTTCAATGTAAAAGAATCCTGGTGAGCAAAATAAGCAAAATGCTCCTAGGGTATATCTCAGACATAAAAGTATCCCGATAACCCTAATGGACCTTAAAATGGTCTTGGTAGCCTAAACCAATCTAAAAAATTCACCTTTTGCGTAAAGGCATCT
>JBBYHO010529849.1:0-16723 GCA_038382025.1 Adansonia gregorii | reverse complement strand
ATAAATAAGCCACTCCAACACCTTTAACAAGAAGAAGAACTAAGAGATTGTGCTTAGAGTCATATCTTTCATTTTCTCCATCATTTTCACCAAGTAATTCATCTTTGTATAAGATTAATTCTTCCTAGTTTTGTATTCTTCATTTTGTATCTTTAGATACATATATCCCTTGAGCCAAAATTCTTATAAACACTTAACCTTTAGAGGTTTTATTTGTTGACACTCAAATCCTTGCAAAAAGGGGAGGTTCTTACTTAGCCATTCAAAAGTGGAGAAGGTTTCTACTTAGCCTTCCAAAGTAGTGAGAGAGGGTTCTATCTTAGCCATAAAAGATAAGGGGTAGAGATTTTTATCTTAGCCTTGAAAGATAGAGAGTGTAAAGGTTATACCTTGTCTTTGAAAGGTAGACAATTCAAGTTAGTGAATTACAGAAATCTGAGGTAAGTGAGGCCGAGGTAGAGGACATAGGCAATTAAGGTTGAACCTTTTAAAATTTTTGAGTTTGCTTCTCTTTCCCTTGTCTTTAATTGTTTATTTCTATTCACTAATTTTCATTCCAAAGTTTATTGTTTAGATTTCTTAATTTTATTCATCAAAGTTTTAATTTACTAAAATTTTGAGAAATTAATTCACCCTCTTCTTGATTTCATTCACCACTAAAAGGTCTAATAGGCCAAAATATGAGAGGATGTTTTTCAAGATCTCTCTTAGTTTTGGAGCCAAAAAAGAAAAAGAAAAAGAAAAAATAAACTTAAAAATAAGAGAGAAAAAAACTTTAAAAAAAAAGAAAATACTTGAAATTTTTTTTTCAAAGCTTTGTTAAGGTATAATCTCTAGTAGAATCTTTGAAGTCTTGTTTATTATGCATTTTTCTTCTCTTTGGTGAGCCAAAAATATGCTTAAGTTCATGGAGTTTTTTTATCTTTGCTGAAAGACAAAGGATAATGGCTATAAACTATTTTCCTTGATTTTATTATTTTTCTTTTTAGTAAATTATCTTTCTTCATGAATTATGTTTATGCTAATATGATGTTGGTTTGGGTGTTATATTTGTCATATAGTTGTTCATATGTATTTTATTTCGTTTAGTGTTTTTCTTACTATTATGTTGAAATCACATGTTCATATATTTATTTTTGTAATTTTATTATATGATGGTGTTAATTTGTGTTAGATAAAATATGATTATGTGATTATTAAGTATAAAGAAATTGATTGGTAGATTATTTAGGTGTTATCCAAAATTCATGCTTGTATATGTGATAAATGTTTAAAATTTTTATGGTTATTTTGCAAATATAGAAAGTTTAAGGGCTAATTTGTAAAAAAAAAAAAGAAAAAAATTTATTTAGACATATATGCTTGGTCAAAGCACACCTACCCCTTTGTGCAGGTTAAAATAATTTTTTTATTTTGGGGCTTTTTTATAATTTTAAAATGTTTAGGGATTTTTGTGTAAATTTTATGTAAGTATTGAAAAATTTATTCTAGGGGAAAAGAAGGTGCCTGAAGATGTTTTTTGTGATTATTTTGATTTATTTGATGCTTGATTTTATGTTTTAATCATATAGGGACCGATTTGCAATTTTAGGAGGGACCATTAAGGAAATCTAGCATTTTTAGGTCAAAATGGTTTTCTCTATCATGAAATCATTCACTTAGATTATTTTAAATATTTTTAGCATTTTGTTGGTTCTCCGATGGGGTGCTAAAAATATTAAAACCCATCGTATTCTTTTAGTTCTCTATTAGAGTATGAAATGTAATTTTTGAAAATTTAGGCACTTAGTGGCATTTTTGAATTTTAGGTTACTTTAAAATCTAATTACCCATTTAGGGTATTTTAGGCCAAAAATTTTTTTTAGCACTTTTAGTCAATTTAGGACTAATATTTAATCTGAGAATTTGGGGACTTATCAGTAATTTTTGTACTTTATGTCATTTTTGTCATCTAAATTTTCCTTTTAGAGTAAAAAATCATCATTAATTATCCTTTCATGTCTATTAGGGTTGTTGGGATACTATCACATCGAAAGTAATCCTAAAGGTATTTTGGTAATTTCTTTAGAATCAAGTCTTAAGTAGCCATCGGGATGCTTTTATTCCAAAGGTGTATATTTAGGATAGGTTCACCTTTTTATGATCCTTTTTATGTCTTTTAGGGCTGCAATGATACTTTCATATTGAAGGTACGCCTCAAGAACATTTTGGTCATTTATTTAGAATCAAGTCTTAGGTAGTCATCAGGATGCTTTTATGCCAAAGATGTATATTTAGGATATGTTCTCCTTTTTATCATCCTTTTCATGTCCTTGAAGGTTGCTAGGATACTTTCATGTCGAAGGTACACCATAAGGGCATTTTGGTAATTTCCCTAGAATCAAGTCCTAAGTAGTCATTGGAATGATTTTTAGCCAAAGATAGATATTTAAGATAGGTTATCCTTTTTTATAATCCTTTTTTATAATCCTTTTCATGTCCTTTAGGGTTACTGGGGCATTTTCATATCAAAGGTACATCCTGAAGGTATTTTAGTAATTTCCTTATATTAGAGTCTTAGGTGGTCATCGGGATGATTTTTGCCAAAGATGTCCTTTAGGGTTGTCAAGATACTTTCAAATTGAAGTTACACCCAAAAGGTATTTTGGTAAATTTTTAGAATCG
This sequence comes from Adansonia gregorii, assembly GCA_038382025.1. Lineage (NCBI taxonomy): Eukaryota > Viridiplantae > Streptophyta > Magnoliopsida > Malvales > Malvaceae > Adansonia > Adansonia gregorii. Next base: position 14,059 of record JBBYHO010529849.1, on the reverse strand, counting down.
AGTCTTAGGTAGTTACCGGGATACTTTTATGCCAAAGATGTACATTTAGGATAGACCTTTTTATAGTCATTTTCATGTCCTTTAGAGTTGCCCTGATACTTGCACGTCGAAGGTATAACCAAGGGCATTTTGGTAATTTTGGTAATTTTGCAATAGAACTAAGTCGTATGTGATTACTACGATACTTTAATGTCAAAGGTACACATTAGGAATAGATTTGTCATTTTACATTGTTATGGAGTCCGAGGATGGTCTGTAAATATTTTTAATAAGATATTAATTTTTTTTAGAAAATTAAGGCAATGTCCCCAAGTTAGAGTAATACGTAGAATTTCTTCCAAAATATGAGAGGGATTCTAGAAATTATTTTAATAATAAGATATCATTTTCAAAATAAAAATAAAGATTTTTATAAATTTTGAAAAAAAAACAAAAACCTTTCACATTACTCTAGCCCTACAGTGAGGTGCAAAAGATATTTTAAACTTTAAAATCTTTCGTGTTCCTTTGGTTTTTCATTGGGGTACAAAAGAGATTGATAAAAAGCTTTTATGTTACATCGGTCCTCCGATTGAGTGTGCAAGAGATTTTAATTTTCAAAATTTTAAAAACTTGATTTTCCTAACATGGAATAATAAATTTGTTTCACAAAAATATTATTTTTGGAAATTTATAATTAAATGTCAAATGTTGAAATCGTATAAAAAAATTAAAATTCAAGTTAACAAGTAGTTGATAAGATACTGATTTTAGGGCATTACAAGAGAGTCGATCTTTACTTATGACTGTAATCAACTCCCATACCTTTTTTTATCTCTGGTATGATGGCGGACCTCGAAGTTGGTATTCTAAGGTTTCATAACCCTCAAAATGCGAACTCCAATAGGTGACCAACCTCACCTAGCCTAAATAGATTGGTGGTGACTCTAAATATAATGATTATTTAGGGTTAACATGAGCAAGCAATTCATCTCGACCACTTAGTCCTCGAAAATGAGAAAATGTCAATAATGATATGGCTTATAGATACAAAGCATATAAAATAGTGACATATCAACAAATATAAGAGCGAGGACCATTTAAGTTGGGTTTGGTCAAGCTTCATATCCAGGCCACGTTACAACAGCTTAATGTCTTCGCTGGAGAGATCTAGAGAGTCACAAATTATGTGTTAATTAAATTTCAATTAATTCGATTTTAATTGGTATTTAATTTTAAATTTCTTTTTTTTTAATTTTCTTTCTCATTATATTAATAATTATTTTGCATTAATCTTTAAGTTTTTGCTTTTTGTCTTTTGGGGATTAAGATAGTGGATTTTATTTTTGTCATAAAAAGATATATTTGTCCCTTTGCACACAGTGTGCACATTTGTAGTAGTTTCTCCTCCATCAGATATAGAGGGGGCATAGGTGCCCGATATTTTAGGAGGGGGTGAAGTAGCTCTACCTTTTGAGGTGTGAGCCTCTGTCTGGGCTGGCGAAAAGCCTATCAAGTGCATATTCCTACGTTTGCCTGAGGTGTTAGCCTCGCTACAGACATAGAGGACATGCTCACTTAAATTAAACCTATTCCAACCTAAATCTGCAATGGATAAGGATAAGGTACCTCATTAGTCTTTTTCAGGCTCGAGAATTTTGAGAACCTAATTAGAGGTCTGACATAGACCACAAATAGTGATCCATAATAACCTCCCAATCAAAACCATGCCTGAGTTAGGTGCCACCAAAATGAGGGATACATGAAGGGACAAAGTTATCTTTTTCCCTTTATTTTCATACTTTTATTTATTTGGATAATTTTAATATCTTGTTAGAATAATTTGAGATTTATTTGTGCCTTGTTTGAAAAATTTGTGATTTTCATTATTTTGAAGTTTTATTTGAATTTAATATTTTTTAAGGATACTAATTTGTTTTCTTTTTCTTTTTGGGTCTTCTTTCATTCCTCATATGCATACAAGAATGTTTTCTTTAAAAGGAATTTTGGCTTAGATAAATTTTTATCTAACTTTATGTTGGAACCGTACATGCAATTATTATTTCGAAAGAATTTGAAGAGGTTCGTATTGAGTTTGAATTCAACTAGAAAAATGGCAGGGACTATATACCAAGGGGTTTTGTATTAGAGTTGCTAAAGATCACACATTTAAACCTTCACTAGAATAATTTGAGAGAGTTAGCCAAAATATGGGATCAGTGGGCAAGTGCAAAGCAAACCTGATAAAAGTATGGACAAATTGCTTTCTTGCTTAAAATACACATGGATGAACAGTTAGTTAAGGCCATGATTAAGTTTTGGGATCTGTCATTCTTATGTTTTTTCATTTAATTAGCATGACATGATTGCTACTATGGAAGAGATATCGGCTTTTCTCAGGCTTGGGCCATTGGAGACAAGACCTATCGAATGCAAAGAGCGCAATCCAACTAGTTTATGTAAAAAATTGAGTTGAGTTTTGCATAATGATTTCAAAGTCAACCATGATTATATAGAGCAGAAAGGGAACACTAGTGTCATTCAAGGTAGTATCTGCAGAAATATATCCAAGAGAAATTTGACACTAAGAAAGCTTTGGATGCATTTGCGCTTGCTATATATAGGATGGTTTTCTTTCCAAGAGTGTTAGGACATGTTGAGGTGGCAGTAGTGGATTTATTTGACTAGTTGAAAAGAAACATGCATTCGGCTCTAACAATTCTAGCCCAAGTGATTCAAGCGCTCAAGGCATGCCAAAAAAAAGGTCAAGGGGAAGTGCTCTATTATTATATACTTGGGCCCATAGTCATTTTTAGGCAAAGGTAGATAAAGTTAAACCCTATTTCCCACATTTTGTCCCTTTTCAGAAGTTCATCAAAAAAATGGCTGACTTTTGAAACCAAAAATTAGTGGGTTAAAATGTAGAACTTACCTTATTCTGATATAACCTAGAGGGCACCATGGTTTTCATCGAAACACTTTGCTTATTGGCATGTTAATCTACTATATGAGCCTTTGCTCGGCATATAAGGCACTATAGGTTATGCGCCATTATTGGTCGAAAGACAATATGGATCGCAGTAATTCATCCCCATAACTTTAAATTTTGCTAGTGTTGATTTCAAATATCAGGGTGAGGATTATAAAAAGTTGCTTCAAATAACCGCTTTACACTAGAGAGAGAGGTGTGAGTTGGAATTACATGTATACATGAATAAGACTACTCTAGGGTATAATGCTTGGAGAAGAGTTTAGGGTTGTAACATAATCATTCTTGGCTCAGATGGCTCATTCCTCGAGTATTTATTTAGTCAAAACCCATCATGCCATATGAGATCGATTTGACTGAGGAAGAAGTTGCTAGGGAACAAAATAGAATGAGTGATGATAATTATCAGCTCTAAGAGGAAGTTGCTCATTTATAAATGAAAATGGAAGCATAAGCGAATGAAGTTGTAAAAGTGGAAGAAAATACAATCTAATGATGAATGATTAGGTTGAACATATCAAGAAAATGAAACTTGCCAAGATATCTGAGAGTTCCAATAGCACTACTAAGGGGATGAAAGAAAAAATCGCAAGCTTAATGAAGAGTTGATAGTATGGAAGGCTAAAGCTTTGGAAAGAAAAGCTAAGCAAACTATTTTTCAAAAGGAAAGAGGAAAGCATGTTGATACACATCTCTAATTAAGAAGATTTATTAAAAAAAATAAATGACTCCAAGCTACCTTGGATTAAGAGCATGAAAGGGTATCTGAACTGCTTGAGGAAAGACTAGGTCTCAGCATAACTATTGCAGGGATAGGGATAAAATGATAGCATATGGGAGATTTTATTCGTGCCTTGGTGCAAGCCTACCACAATCTAGATGCATGTTGGGCTGATAGACTACATAGGTCAAAGATGATATAGACTATAGGCAACTAATTCTTTTGGCTGAAAAATGTACATAGTTTATCTTACAGAACAGATCCACTCAGCCATCATCCAAGCCAGGAAAATGGTGGAGAGGATTAGAGACACACAGATGCAAATTAATCTTGTAAGACAATACATGCATATTGTAAGTCAATTTTTGGCTAAGGCTAAGAGACAATATGATCAAGTTAGGAATTTCCTTGGATGTAATCCCTACATGATCAACAATATGAACACGTAATTTGTCACAAAGTTAATGGAAAATTTTCGAGTTTGAAATCTGTAGTTAAAGTAGACATCCGTGCAAGTGCATTCATATGCTCATACCATACATACATATGTCCATACATATACATACGTACATACATGATTATTAATTTCATTAGTTCATAACCAAAAATTACATAACTCAAAGAAATGTGAGATTCTTAAGGTTAACATTGCAAACTCAGAAAGATCAAGTTAACCACTACCCATACATCGATACCATACTAGATTTAGAATGAGAAGAATGGCTGAAGATCACTTGGCAAGATTGGAAAGGTTAGAGGAAAGTCATCGATAGGCCCAAGAAGCCATGTTAAAAAGGCAAGAAGAACTACCAGCTTTGTTCACAAGGATAATAGAGTTGTTAATGACGAAGAAGCTAGTTTGTTAATAGCCAAAGATAAATATTGATACTCTTGCCCAGGGATTTAAAGGGTACTGGTTGATTAACAAAAAACTAGCATTGAGAATGCATAGCCAGCTAATATCCAAAATTTGTGACAAAATATTTTAGTTGCTAATCCATCAGTCATCATATTAACCCTGATGCCCTTTCGTAAGGGGTAAGTACAAGAACTGCGGTCGACTAAGAAGAATCTGCAAGCCTTGGTATTGATGAAAAGGAAAAGCATAAATAAAAGGGTAAAAAGCAGGTTAAAGCAGAGATGGAGAAAAATATTACAACTCCTTAAGAGAAGGCTAAAGGCCATTTAAAGGGCCAAACTATATAGTAGTGTGGACGCTGAGGACCTTAGTTTAGTACCAGATTTAGTCCTTCTATCAAAATTTAAAATGCCTGAGTTTGAAAAGTACAAAGGCATTACTTCCCTTCAAGCACACATTAAAATGTTCATTAAGAAAATCACTAGTTATGCCCAGAATAATAAGCTTCTGATTCATTATTTTCAAGAGAGCTTGTTTGGATCTGTGCTAAGGTGGTATAATGATCTGAATTACACTCAAATTCAATGCTACTGTCTTAGCCAATGCATTTCTTCAATGATATAAACATATGGCTGAATGGGTGCTCAATAGACTGACTCTCCAGAATATAGAGAAAAGTCTATGAAATCTTTTAAGAAATATGCGCAAAGATGGAGAGACATAGCCTTTTAGGTTCAACCTCCCTTGACTGAGAAAAAAATCATGGTGCTATTTGTGAGCATCTTGTGTCCCCTCTATTATGACAATTTAGTGGGGAATGCAACTGAGAATTTTGTTGATCTTGTTATTGCTGGAAAAGTAATTGAAATAGCTATAAAGGTGGTAAAATTATGATTGGGGATTTTTTTGGAAAGAAGCCAGGGATAGGAAAGAAAAAAGAAGAAGCTCTATTTGTTAATTATGACAGTCAACCTTACCATTAAAGACCTCGTCCGTATTACCAAAAGCAAAGATAGCAAACCTAAAATACCTACTCTCTTAACATACCTAGAGCTCTTACTTTAATATCACCCTAGACTACCATTTTGAACACTCCTTTACAAAACCAACTAAGGCCCAATATTAATCCACTAGCCCAAAGAGCCAGCCAACCTAGATCTTGCTATCAACCTTTTTTTTACTTTTATAAGTAAATGTTTGATAAACTTTTTGAGGTACAGTTAGTGGCTCTAATATTTTCTAAACATATGAAGTTAATTACTTTAGTTGCTATGAATTAAATCTATATGGTAGGTATCATGTAGTAGTAGGTCACTCGATCGAAAACTATATGACTTTTAAGCAAAAGGTTCAAAGTCTTCTTGAGAAAGGCACTTTTTGAATTGATAATGGCCCAGCACCTAATATGGCAGCAAATTTCTTACCTAATCATACCAAACCCAGGTTTAAAGCTCTACTTACTAAAGAAGAAAGACGAAGGAAGTCAAAAGTCTAAGTTAGGACTATAATGGAAAGAGTATGGGCAATCCTGACTGAAGGTGGGATCCTTGATCAGAATTATAAAGTATCAAAAGCTAATCTGATTTTGGTGCTGAATTATGCAAATATAGGACACACCTTGCAAAATTACCTAAACCTTTTAGCTATAATCCAAAGAATAATTGATAATGGTAAAATTGGGTTCTTCGAAGAAGTTAGACTAAAAGAAGAAAAATCAATTAATATAGCTAGTGAAGGATCATTGTAGCTACCCTATGGCATCGGTCGCCCTTTTATCATTCATCGTAACCAACCAAAAGCCACTTGCCTAAGACAAAAATTACTCCTAGACTCATTATCAAACCACCAACTCCATTCTTGTATAAGAATAACAAACAGTTACCATGGAAGTATAATGGTGGGATAACAACTCTGAAGGTTATTGCAAGCCAATTGACAATTATCGACATAACTGGAGTAAGCTATGTAACCAGGAATAGTCATATCTACGGTCTAATAATTAGTAAAATCAATGCTAAAACCAAGCCAAAGGAACAAATATCTAGAATACCAAGATATCTTAGTGAAAGTACAAGAATCTATTAAAGAAAAAGAGGCTACCGAATTCTTTAAGTTTAATAAACATAGTGAGTATAATATAGTGCAATAGTTAAAGCAGTAGTCAGTAAAGATTTCTATTTTAACCTTGTTGCTTAGCTCCAAAATGCATTGGAATGCTTTTTGAAAGTGCTCAACCAGGCTTATGTAGCTCAAGACATTTTCATAAATAAGCTGGGTCTCATAGTAAACAACATTATTGCTAGCAATTTCATTTCATTCAAAGATAATGAAATACCACCAAGAGGTAACACTTCAACGAAAGCTCTCCACATCATAACTCACTATAAATGGACTATATTGCCCAAAGTCCTTATTGGCAATGGATTAGCTTCAAACGTAATATGGCTGATCATGTTGTCCCTTTTGCCAATTGATGTTAATCAGATCAAGCATAGCCATACAGTCGTTAAGGCATTTAATGAGACAAAGAGAGAAATGAAAAGGACTATTTTGATCACTTTAGAAATTGGCCCATGCCCATTTAAGATCGAATTTCATGTGAAAGGCATTGTCCCAGTATATAACTATTTATGGGGATGACCATGGATTTATTCTACTGGGGTTGTCCCATCATCACTACACTAAAGAGTTAAATTCATGAGAAGTTAATTAACCTATCTAGGGAAGAAAACATCATGACCATGACTTCCACTAAAGCCCCTAATGTTGAAGTAAATGCTAAAATTGAAGAGTGATCTTTTTGATCATTTGAAATTATCAAGGCCATATTTATTGTAGAAGGGTCTGTAATCCTAAAATCTGGACTTTCAAAAAGCACCCATATGGGTCTCAAGCTTATAGTTAGGAAAGAAGCCTAAGCTAGAAGTGGACTTTGAAAATGCTGATAAAGAATCAGTCGATCCATCAATGTAATTGGCAATAAAGACAAGCACAGATTGGGTTTCAAGCTGGAGTAGAGTCAGAAAAAATTTAGAAACAGATCTTGGGGAAAAAAGCTAGCCTAAGCCATCGGTCAATAGTCAAGCCACAAATCGACCTTCTACCCTTTACTGGATGAAATTTTTTGTTATAGAGGGGTTGTTAATCCCAAAACTGAAGAAAAAGAAACTGATGAAGTTATTTGAGTGGTTAACAAAACTTTTAAGAAGTGTCTGTTGGCCACCATTAGAGAAAACAACAAAGAGTCGAATAATGATCATGGGATCCATTTTTATCCTCTTAGATACATCTTGAAAAATTAAACTTGTATTGAGAGAACTGTAGTGCTTGGGTCAGTTTGAAAGTAATCTTAGGAATTCATTTTCTCATCTAAGAATTTTTTTTATGAAAACTTGAAATGTCAAATTATCATTTATGAAAATGAAATGCATATGGCTTTTTTCTCTATGTCTAATTTTTTTTACACCAATATTTCTTTTTTTTTTTACATATATTTGCATAACTCATGTTATGCATTTGTTTGGCCATTATTTATCTCTTTTTACCTTTACAGATTTCCCATTCAAGGAAAAGTGGATGATCTCAAGCATGATTCAAAGGTTGATTTTGAATAGGCTATTTGCTTGAACAAGGTCAGCTTTGAAGAAAATATTGATGATCATACTTTGCCACCTGATCTGTTAAAAAAATTAACTGAAAAAGCGAACATATAATTCCCCATGAAGAAGCAACAGAGGTGATTAATTTAAGGGATGATAAGGATGATAGAAAAGAAGTCAATATAGGGACTGCCCTTATACCTATCACTAGAAAAGAATTAATAAGTTTGCTTTGGGAATTTCAAGATGTTTTTGCATTGTCCTACCAAGACATGCCAGGGTTGGATGCAAAATCATACTCCATAAATTACCTTTAAAACTAGAACGCAAATTGGTTCAACAAAAGTTGAAAAGAATCAAAAAAGAAATGCTTCTGAAAATAAAAGAAGCAAAAAAGAAATAGTTCTAGGCTGGATTTCTCAAGGTGGCAAAATACCTAGAATGGGTCACAAATATTGTCCTAGTTCCAAAAAAAAGATGGTAGAGTCAAAATTGTTTAGACTGCTGGAACCTAAATCAAGAAATTCTAAAAAATATTTTTTTTCCTTATATAGATACTCTGCTTGATAATACTACGAAAAATTTTTTGTTTTCTTTCATGAATGGATTTTCGAGTTACAACTAGATAAAAATGGTACCAAAAGACATGGGAAAGACCATATTTGTCATAATCTGGGGTGGTTGTTGTTATAAGGTAATGCCATTTGGACTAAAGAATGTTGAGGCAACTTATCAGAGGGCAATGGTCACCCTATTCCATGATATGATGCACAAAGAGATAGAGGTACATGTGGACAACATGATTACCAAGTCACCTCAAAAAGAGAGGCACATCATAGATTTACAAAAATTGTTCAAAAGATTGAGAAAGTATTAATTGAAATTGAATATGGCAAAATGCACATTTGGTGCAAAATCAAGGAAATTATTAGGCTTCATTATGAGTAAAAAAGGGATTGAAGTTGATATAGATAAGATCAAAGCCATACAAGAATTGCCATCCTCGCGTATGCAAAAAGAGGTGAGAAGTTTTTTAGAGAGGTTAAAGTACATTGCCAGATTCATATCCCAACTCATAGATAACTGTAATCCTATATTTTGGCATTTGCTAAAACAAAATCTTGGTGAATGGAATAAAGAATGCCATAAAGCATTTAAAAAAGTTAAGCATTACCTTTGTAATCTGTCGGTGTTAGTGCCATTTGTATCGGGATGTCCTTTGATTTTATACTTGTCAGTATTTTAGAAGTCTATATGTTCTGTAAAGAGCAGACTATTTATTACCTTAGGAAAAAATTCCTTGACTATAAGGTAAATTATTCTCAGCTAGGAAAGATATGTTGTGCCCTAGCTTGGGCTGTAAAAAAGCTTTGACAGTACATGTTGTATCATACCACCTAGGTGATCACTAAAATAGACCCAATCAACTATTTCTTTGAAGCATCGACTTTGTTAGAAAGGATAGTCAGATGGCAAGTCTTGCTCTTAGAGTATTATATGGTTTATATGAGGCAAAAGGCAATCAAAGAAAGTGTTATCGCCAAATTCCTAGCAAGCCAAGCACTTTGATGATTATCAGCCATTGAATTTTGACTTTTCTGATGAGGATTTAATGAAAATTTTGGTAGAAGAAGAAGAAAAACCATCGAAAAAATTAACATGGAAAATGTGTTTCAATGAGGCATCAAATGCTCTTAGACATGGAATCCGGGCAATGTTGATATCTCTGGAAGGAAACTATTACCCTTTCACTACTTGATTGGACTTTGTCTAAACAAACAATGTAGCAGAACATGAAACATGTGTTATCGAACTTCGGGTAGCTGTAAAAAAAAAACTTAATTATGGAAAGTATATGGAGACTTAGCCTTAGTGATTAATCAATTACACAGAGTATGAGAAACTTAAGATTCGAGGATGTAACAATATAAAAAGATAATTCTAAATTGCTTGAAGAGTTTAATAAGGTGGAATTTATTTATCTGACTGAGATGATAATCAAATGACAAATGCTTTAGCCACCTTTACTTTCATGTTTAAAGTAAATAAGGGGCAAGAAGTAATGCCCATATAGATGAGCATATACGAGTTTCTTGTGTACTGTTGCAATGTCGAAATGGAAGAAAATGGTCTCCTATGGTATCACAACATTAAAAGATATCTCATGGATACAATATACCTTGACGATGTCTCTGAGACTAATAAAAGAACTTTAAAGAGGCTAGCAATGCATTTTATCTTAGATTGAGAGATTCTTTACAAGAAGAGTTATGATCAAATGTTACTAAGATGTGTTGATGCTCTTAAAGCACAAAAGATATTGGAAGAAGTGCATGAGGGGATTTGTAGTATCCATGCAAATAAACATAAAATTACGAGGGAAATTATGAGACTAGCTTATTTCTAGATGACTATGAAGGGTGATTATATTAAATATACTTGGAAGTGTCATAAATGCCAAGTCTATGCTGAAAAAATCCATGTACCACATTCACCATTGCATGCCATAACTGGGCCATGGCTTTTCTCCACATAGGGCATGGATGTTATTAAACCAATTACCACTATAGTTTTGAACCGTCATCACTTTATCTTAGTGGCTATTGATTAGTTCACTAAATTGGATTAAAGCAGCCTCCTATACAAATGTGACAAGGTTGACGAGGATAAAATTTTTTAGGACTAATATCATTTGTCAATTTAGGGTCCTTGAAAGAATTGTAACGGATAATGCCTCCAACTTGAATAATAAATTAATGACAGAGGTGTGTACCCAACTCAAAAGTTTTCATTATGATTCGGTGACATACCATCCAAAAATGAATAAACCTATAAAGGCGGCTAATAAAAATATTAAAAGAATTATTGGGAAAATGGTAGGGACCTACAAAGATTAGCATGAAAAGCTCTCATTTGCTCTTTTGGCTTATAAAATTTTAGTTCAAACTTTAACTAAGGCAATGAATTATTTGTTAGACTATAGTACGAAGGCTATCTTACCAATTGAAGTAAAGATCCTTCACTCCAAGTTCTAATGGAGACCAAGTTGAAAAAAGTTGAATGGGTCTAGGATCATTATCAGCAGCTAAACTTCATCGAAGAAAAAAGGCTAAGAGTTATCCAACATGGGCAGGCATACTAAAAAAGAATAATGAGAACACATGATAAGAAAATACACCTCAAAAAATTCCATGAGGGAGAATTTGTATTAGGAAGAATCCTACTAAGATAGAAAGATCCTTGGGGTAAATAGGCACCCAATACGGAAAAGCCCTTTATTATTTAGAAAACATTTTTAAGAGGAGTATTGGTATTGCAGAGATGGATGGAGGAATTCTACTAAACCTCATTAATTTAGATAATGTAAAAAATATTATGCCTAAAAAATAGAAAGAAAGAAGAAAAAAAAAGAAAAACTAGATGAAAACCCAAAAGAGCGTATATTCCAAAAAAAAAAAAAAAAAGAAAAAAATGGATGAAAACATAAAAAGGCATCCATTTTAAAATGGCAAAAACCTAACGGAAACCCAAATAGGACATTCGATCAAAGGCGATATAAGGGGGAGACTTTGAGCTGAAAACCTGAACCGACAACCCAAGCATTTGAAATGAATTGCCAAAGCACAATATGCTAGAGACTAAGTCTGAAAAAGGCATAGTATGATCAGAGACATTTTCAAGAGATGGATCTTCATGAAAGTAAATATTTTGTTCAAGAGAAATCTTTAAAAAACTAAATGGGAGATTTTATTTATCTCAATATATCCAAATCTCTTTTGTACTTCACCATCATTTATGTAAAATAACCAATGTTGTGTTTTCTTTCCTTATTGTAATACAAGTGTACTTTCATTTATACCTTTGTTAAATAGTCTTTTTGACCATGCTAACATTTTTATTAAATGATAATAAACATTTTAAGCAAATAAAAAACAATAAGAAGATGAAAATTGATTCCTCTACATTACTTTAAATGAGATCCAAACATTGCGGGGATCTTAGTTAGTAATCCAAAGTCTTTTAACATTCTAGGAAGAATTAGGGTGGATAAACTACATATTCCCTATCATGCTTTTCTTTTTCAGCCTGTATCAATTATTTCGACTACTGATGGAAATTTTAAAAACCATATATTCCTCATCATGCTCTTCTTCTTTAGCTTGTGTCAGTTTGTTTTGGCTAGTGATAGGAAATTTTGGTGACCATATCTTTCAAACCATGTTCCTCTTTTTCAACTCCTAGATGATTTTGGTGCATAACCTAGTTAAACTTCTCAAGAACAAGTGTCTCCTATGCACAATGACCTCCAAAGATGCTTTTAAATTCAAATTCAATTGCTAAGATCCCCAATGCTTTCTAAAGCTCTTTCAATCTCCAAGCAGGAACACACGCCTATTCCATCAAATGAAGAAAAAATATCTATCATGATTTCTAAAAAGATAAATTTAACTCTAAAATAGGTTGGATCAAGCATTGATAATGAAAATTAAATCATGAAAATTCATCATAGCATTCTTTACGCATTTGCATTTACATTTAACAATTTGCATATCTTAAGTTGAATATCATATTGGAAAAAACCATTTGGTATGTCAAATTATTTTAGAATTGAAAGGTAAACCTTGAATTCCTTCAAGTAATTCAAATATGAATCATTTTTACCTCATTTGAATGTATCAGTTTTACCCTGGTTAATCCTTTAGACCTAGGTTACATCCCGGTCATCTTCGTTTGACTATATCAGTTTCACTTTAGTAAGCTCTTTTGACCTAAGTTACATCATGGTTACTCTTATTTGCTTGTTTGACCATATTGGTTTTGTCCTGGTCAATCCTTTAGACCTAGGCTACCACTTGGTCACCCTTGTTTAACTATATTGATTTCACCTTAGTCAACCTTTTGGACCTAAGTTACATCGTGGTCACCCTCGTTTGGCTGTATCGGTTTTGCCCTGGTCAACCTTTAGACTAAGATTAATATTAGTTACCTTCATTTGACTATATCAATTTTATCCTAGTCAACCTTTTAAAATTACGTCATGTCTAGGTTATCCTTGCTTGACTGTATTAGTTTTGCCTTGGTAACTGTATCGATCTTACCTAGGTTAACCCTTCAGCCTAAGATTATATCTTGGTCATTTTCGTTTGATTGTATCAATTTTATCTTGGTCAAACCATCAAAACTAAGATTATACTTGTCACTTTCATTTGACTATATCAGTTTTGCCCTAGTCAACCCTTCAAATCTAGAATTACATCTTGGTCACTTTTGTTTGACAGTATCAGGTTTGCTCTAGTTAACCCTTTTATAACTAGGATTATATCCTGTCACTTTTTTATGATTGTATCAATTTTATCTTTTAGTTGTTTATTTTTAATATATATATATAATTTAGTTTTTTTCTTTAAAAAAACATTGTAACCCAAACAAAATTGTGTCTATTTGGTTTTTGCCTTGTTCCTGATTCTGAGTAATGACCAAAAAGGGGCAGTTGTAAACACTTAATTTAATTTGGGATTTTTTTCTTGTAGCCACAGTTGTTTGAAACCAAGAAAATAGCTATTACGCTAATAGAAGTCAATCTTTCCTGGGTAGTTTACATATTTTTCTAACTTGTTCTATTATACATAGATGGTCGTATTGACACATGATAGAAAAAGTGCCATTTGAAGATCGATTTTGAATAAAAGGACGAATATTCAAAAGAAAATTTTGTGTTCAAATATTTCTAGTCAGGTTTTGAAAATCATTATTGTAGATGATATCACGGCCAAGTATTTCATTTTTATGAATTTTTTTGAGATTTTTTTTGTAAAATTCAAAAAATTATCATCATATATTTTTATCGACACTTATATATTTATGCCGATATGCATTTCAAAATAAAAAACTATTCAAGAAAAATTATATAT
>JBBYHO010529848.1:22906-45005 GCA_038382025.1 Adansonia gregorii | reverse complement strand
ATATATATATATATTAAATGGAGGTTCGTCTAAAGAAAATGGACTCATCGTGAATTACTGTTTATTTATGACAACGAAATCAGAAGGAAGCAATTATTGTGAATAAGGAAACTAGTTTATTGCATATGCTACTTTTTCCCGAGGTAGATGACAGGCAATCCGTCCAGGATGATGCCTACAGTAACTGTCAATCAAACTCCATATCAAAAAACCATAGGCAAAAACTGACCATCGTATCAAAGTTTTGACGTTGAAGCACACCTTTAGATAATATATAAAAGTTCATGCGCTTTGTTCCCTGCACTGTGTGCAATTTCAAGTGTCAACTTTTATTCCCTTACACTTTTTGTTTTCCTTTCCGGAAAGCTTTTAATGGTTTCTGTTTTGCAAATTAATGGGTACCCAAAGATACTCAGTAGTAAAAAAACACGCACACAAAACACATCAGAGGATATAATTATTAGCAGTTATTAGAGTCACATAATATTTGTCTGTAAGGCTAATTAAGGTTCAAGGAGAAGAAGCAATTATTGAGATGGTGATTTGGTTGACTAGTTATTAAGCATATTTATAATTAAGAAACGAAGGCGCCAGGCCAGCAAGAGTATCGGCTACAGGTAGGGTCAGTGTGGGGAAAGACTTTATATAGTTTTATGATCACACAGTTCTTCAGTCTCACCACGTAATGCTTAAAAAAAAAAAAAAAGGTTGAGCGAATATAATTTCATTTTTCTACATATCATACTGCATGAAAGCATCCATCAATTCCCAACCATAGTTGTTCCCTATTGGTGCTGCTCACTGCCCCGGGTATAACGGAATCACTTCATACACACACACACACACACACACACACACATTTTGGTCTTTGTTTCCTTTTTTTTTCCTTTCGAAAATTTGGTTATCTTTGGTAGTTGTTTGATTGACATCTTTTGTGGGGCTTGTAATTTGCATATATATTAATAGTGGGTATTATTCTAAAATGCTTAGAACAAACTGAACTGATTCCGTCGCTTCTCAAACAAACAGAAAAAGAGCGAGAGAGAGAGATGGACTCGAAGTCGAATGGTGGTACTGAGTACATGCCCCCTCCTCTTCTTCTTCTTCTTCTTCATGGTTTATTCACGCATTAATTTTGTATGTTTTTGGTTTTAGTCAGAGATGGTCTGTTCAAGAATTTCAAGCTGGGAAAGATTCATGACATTAAAATGTTAATAAAAATATTTTTATTAAATTTTAATTTAAAATATGAAAATTTTATTGTTTTTAAATATTTTAGTATTTAAAAATGGTGGATAGATCAAGTTATAGGCCAGACCTCAAATAAAAATTTTAAAAAATTAGTCGACTTTATTAACCTCAATCATTCAGCCCATCAGCAAAACAAATATATTGTTTATTAAATTCCTGTACGATCTTTGGATTAAAGAATGAATAACGTAACTTCATAACACAAATACTACAGTATTTATCAATCTTATTATCTTAATTTCTTCTTTTACGGCAAAAAAAAAAAAAGGCATAATAATTGGGACGGCCACATCAAAGTCGTCATGTTAATTATTATAGGGAAAACTCTGAGAAGAAAAATGGAAGGGAAGTGGGATATATAGATACCATATAAGGATGACTTTATAATCTTTTGATATTGATATATTTTTCCTATTTGTTTCAATTAGCATCTGTTTTATAATTAATTTTGGTTTTTTCCATTATTATTCTTATTTGTCTTTTTCCTTTTAAAAATATGATAACTCATTCGCGATATTAAAAAAAAAAAAGAAAAATCTTTGTGCTTTAAGACTTTAAAATAAATGAGAATACAATTAAAATCATAATCAAAATGCAATAAATTACTTATCACAATCAAAATCATCAGTTTCCTTCATAAAATATAAACATTAAAATTTTTCACACGCACAAATATATTCAAATAATTAAAAAACCACGATTATTAGAATTTAAAATAATGGTGCAAATGTTTTCTTTAATTATTAAATTTTCTTCTTGGATTTTAAAATTTTCATTTATTTTTAGAGTATGGTCGTTATTTTATTAATTTAAACAACAATTGAATTATATATTTTTTTGCTCGATAAAAAAAATTATCAATTGAGTTTTGTAAAAAAATCCAGTCTCAATCGCCGAAATTAATTCTTCCAAACTCACTGAACTATTATTGAAGTTTCTGTCAATGGATCTGAAATAACGATAAGCCATCAGCAACAATTTATTTTCATGTGAAGAGGAAAATCGGACGACCAAGGTTGAAAATCCAAAAAATATCGAATAATGCCTATATATACACGCACACATCGTAAGTTGGTTAGTGACATCCAGAAATCAAAAACTACGAAAATGTAACTTTCAAAAAAATAATAATAATAAAAGATACAATTAATAAGATTATATATAACCTCTCTGACAACTCAAAGGCTCAAATGTAGTTTCTCCAAAAAAGAAAAAAAGAAAAAAGAATACAATTAATTAGATTAAATTGTAACAACTAAAACTATTAAGAGCAGATGGTCAAATTAGATGAAATTGAATTGGAATCTCAAATGTTGAGAAGGAAAAATATTGAAGATATAAGATGAAGTTATGTGAAAATGATCAATGACATGCAAAAATTGGAAAAAAAAAATGAAGTATAGATGCTAAGGCTAATTAAAGTGTAAAATGAATTTTGGAAAATCTGTAACCATAATCTTTGTTGAGCCTTCCAAAATTATAGTAAATAGAGTTGGATGAATGATTTTGTTTTGTAATTCACAAAGGTATATTATACGTAGCTAAAAATAATGAAAAAAAAATATTTCAATCATGAATATTTAAGAAACAATAATATTAGTATGAACCAATATACGGGATTGAAAGGCTTATTTATATACTACTAAAAATTGAAACTGCAAGCATTTTGCCACTTATAAATTAATGTTAAATTGAAAGTAATTAAATCACAGTTATTTTTAATATAAATAGTTTTTGTACATTTCAGAAGTGTAACCGCAAGGTTAGTGTTCTATTAAAAGCAATTAAATCATACTTTTTTTAATATACATAAATAGTCTTTATAAATTTCAAAAGTGTAACTGGGAGGATACCAAAAAATAATAAAAATTGTCTTTATAGAACGGTTAAAAAAAAAATTAGCAACTATTTACTCGGAAATGGATTTCCCATCCCAATTACTTATACAATTAAATGTCAAATATACCAAGTGCCTAATGTTTTAATTTAAAAAAAAAAAGGTTAAATAGCATTTCATATTTACCAAAATTTATTTTTTAAATGCCTAAGCTACATTGAAATGAGAAATATGTATTTATCTTTTTTAAATGCCTAAATTAAATTGAAGACAAAAGATTGCCGAGCAGAGTAGTGGTTAAAAGCAACAATGTCGAAATGAATCATATATTGAGTTCTTGAATCTAAGGTGCTAATTAAAAGAATCTAGGTTGGATTTGAGGATGCCACGAATCCAAACTTGTGAAGTCCATAAAATTATTGAGAAAGAGTACAGAGCCTGCAACAAAATTATTAGAAAGAGTAGGGAGCCTGCAAATTTTCATCTTCAAACCTTGTGAGAATTGAAAAATTAAGAGGTTTGAAGATTATTTGTATACCGCTCCAAAAATTTAACTTGTGAGGAATAAAATAATAACAAAATTAACAAAGAAAATAAAATGGACAAATTTGGAGTATCACATAGACCAAAAATTACTGATGCATCTTATACAGAAT
This sequence comes from Adansonia gregorii, assembly GCA_038382025.1. Taxonomy (NCBI): domain Eukaryota; kingdom Viridiplantae; phylum Streptophyta; class Magnoliopsida; order Malvales; family Malvaceae; genus Adansonia; species Adansonia gregorii. The sequence continues at coordinate 41,261 of JBBYHO010529848.1, read as the reverse complement.
ATCACTTACCTTCCTAAAGAAATCACTCTCCCATCCTCATCCTACAAAACCACCTTCATCATCATCCAAAAAATAAAATTGACATTTCAAATAAAAAAAAACAAAGAAAATCGAAAATTCAATTCCCTAAAAGACTACATAAGCAAAAATATTATGGAGAGAGACCTGGAAGAGTAAGTGTGAAGATGGTTTGTGAAACCAGGGCAGCTTCATTGTCAGTAAAAAATTGATCCTTTCAGCCATGGCTGTGTTAATATTGCAGATAGGGGGTTTCAAAAGAGAAATTTGGTGTGAAAAACTTGGAAAAGAAAAATTGAAAAAGAAGAGTGATGGAAAGAGAATAGAAGTTGGAAATGGTAAAGAAAAAAAAAATTTAAATGAAAAAATTGAGTTTTGATAAGAGACGGGGAAGAAAAGGCGTTAGTAATTAGTAACGTGCCATAAATTCATTAATTTCCAGTTTTAAATAACACAGTAACGTTAAATTTATCAGTTAGGAATGTATAATAAGGCAAATAAACGCTTAGGAGTATTTAATTAGATATTGAATTATTAAAAGTTAAAATTTATTCAATTTAAAATATCTATTGAAATATAATACGTTTAATAATGGGTGAAAAGTCCATTGTGCCCATATTTACTCTAATACGGAGCTGAAAATATATAGCATATATATATATATATAACATACATCAAATTTTAAGTCAATAATAATGATAAAACTGTTTCTAACTTAAAAAATATATAACAAAAGTGATGGTAATTGTTGCAAATTAAGTTGTAATTAACACGATCAGGTTCAAAAGCAATTAGGAGTGGCACATAGGCGTAGGAGAAAGGATATTTAATAATTGATTGGTAATAAAATCCACGAGAATATTAGAGTCTGATATACGTGGGCATGCGAGCTCTCAACCCAACCTAACTCATGCCATGATTGATTATTAGGTGTAGCAAAGGCAATTGAGCTTCCCCATATCATTTTAGTTTTGACGCATGCGGACCAGACCACCTCTCAATTGATCTCATGCAATTAATTATATATGACAATTTCCCATCCACCTCCTCATTATATTTCTATATATTTTACTGCTAATTAGTAATTTCTTAAATCATATTTATGATGATTCCGAGATACTAAGACTCATATATATATATATATATATTATTAATGCCTGCCTGCCACTGATTAGGAAAGAGAATATTTTAATTTAATTTTACAACTTTTTGTTGTTGACAGTAACATGAATGAATACGTAATATTGCCTGATCAACTTCAGCTTCTAGAAAAAAAATTTTTCCTTTTGGTTTGACCTTTAATCATTAGTATCATTGCGGTGTTATATACATTGCTGTACGTTTTTTGTATAATAATGGCAAGTCACGAGAATCGTTACATTATATAAAATGTATGCATGCATAGGCAAAACTGCAGTGTTGTCATGTGTAAAGCAAAGTTAATAGCCATGATGAATTCGTACTTAATCTCACACTCTCATAGTGGCTACTTCTGACCTGTAGAAAGAAGTTCCATCCACGAAATGAGTTTGAATAAAACATTGGATAAATTAAAGCTTTGAAATTGGAATATATAGGAAAAAATAATGAGTGAATCATCGAACATTATTATTATTATTATTTTCTTTTTTAATAATTTCCAATGGACAGATTTCGACGCAGTGCATATCACGTGAGAGAGAGAGAGAGAGAGAGAGAGAGAATATTTATAGTTTTGGGTGTTAGGCTTGGGCACCCTATAGATAAAGTATTGCAAATTAAAGAATGTTGTGTTCTTTAGTTGCGTCAGATAAAAGGAATAACTAGAGATGACGTTATTTACGTTCAAAACATGAATTATGATTATGATAGTGACGCGCGAGCCTGCTTCTACCTACCGCTATCACCCATGTCACTCTCGCCCATCTCTTACTATTTACTGTATGTAATGTACTCCGCCGTAGGGTAGGTTGCTCAAAAACGACTCCAAAATCTATCTCACTCCGTGCCGCAGATACATGCAACTCAAGTTTATATTTCTCTTTTCCGTTGCTTTCTTTCACCCTAGGCTTTCCTAGTTGTTTGAACACATCACCCCCCAGTCCCCCGATCAAAATAGGCTTAAATAATTTGGAGTTGGTGGAAACCGAACTTGAAATCGGATTATATATTGACACAACTTTACTTACTTTAGCTTACATAACCCTTTCATCAGTTTCTTAACACATAGTTGTTTTTTGAACTTTGAAGTAGGATATAATCAAAAATGGTAATCATTTGGTGGATGATAATTTTGCTTGGTCGGTCCTATTAGTCAAATATATATATCACAAGGTCTCCCACCTTCCTAGCCATCGCTGATGCTGCTGCTGCTTTCAGCTGACTAATGGCGAACTTGTTTATCATTTTGTCTCACATAAGTACATTTCTCACTTTCTCACATTCTATCCTTATGGGACCTAACTTCTATATTATTGCCTTCTCTTCTACTGTAAATTATGATTACTTTCATGTCTTCTTCTGTTAGCAATTCTTTGTCACTGTGGTGCCGTTGAAAACTTGTGTGGAGCTCCTTTTCGTGTTCCAGCTTAACTTTTTAGTCAGCCCTTATTCAAAAAGATAAAAGCACTTAGCAAGTCAACTTAGATTAGATAGAGGTCTTGCTGCATAATCATTACTTAGTAGTACTTTCTAGTTTGTCTCTGGTTTTCTCAAGCTTATCTTCCCTTCATTTCATAATCTTTATTCTGATCCTTGCTATACGTCGTAGCTCATGGGCGGCGCGACATCATACAGTCAATCAAGTCCTAGAAGCTCCTTCTAGCCACACTCTTATAATTAGGTTCTTTAATCTTCTATAAAGGCCAAAAAGAAGAGTAAAGATAACAAGGAAAAAGACTACCAAGTTTTAAATAGCAAAGACGTGTATTGATAGTAAATACAGGCAATCTCGTACATAAAAAAGCATCGACATTAATGATTTTCAAAGCAAATTTAGAGATGGAATGCCATGCCATATTGCCAGTGTTGTATAAGCCCTTCCCAGTAGGAAGGGGGCTACAAATGAGAAGAAAGAAGGTGGGTACAGGAATCATTGCTTTTGCCATACTGCATATCTTTGTCCGCTCGTTGCTAGTGTCCACTCTCCGCCCGTTGGACACCATGCACCGTCCCCAATCTTCATGCATACTTTTTCTCCAATAATTGCGGAATATATGTTGTTTTGGGCCTCAATAATTCTGACATGTGACCGGCTGTGAATATCTTGACGCTTTCGAATGTCCATCTGTGTACAAAATTTAGAAGCATTAAAGGGAAAGTAGTTCCTTGGAAGACCAAACTAATAAATGTACATGGTTTTGTAGCATACCAATTTAACAATTTGTTCGTGAATTGCATCACCACAATCATAAAAATGATCATAAAAAACTGTGGGCGTTCCTGGATGTGTAAGAATGTACGCGTAACCCTGAGGAAAACATGGAGCCATAACTAAATTGCACAAATACGAGATCAACAGCTTTGTGGACAAAGAATGGGACATAAAATACTTCTATAATAAATATTCCTTTGTAAAGCATTGAAAAGGTCAGCAGGAAAAAAAAAAAAAAAAGGTGCCCTCGTTCTTGTACCATGTGTTATAACAAAAAATTGTGATGTAAGTCATCTTGTGCTGTTGAGTATATGCAACAAACAGCAATTCATACATCCATAATATGATTTGAGGGGAAAGGCCAATGAGCCTGCAAGAATAAAACAATTGGAAGGGTGAGTAGATTCCAGATTGGGAAGATATAGGTTTTGAATGTTACCATAAATTGCACCACATTTTTATAGACAATTTGATAAATACTTCTTGCTGCAAATGTTCACAAGAAAGCATCCTTTACCACCAATTCAGGCTTACCGCTCCCAGAACATTGATCAGATTGGCATTTCTAATTCCACCCTTTCATACTAAGTTTCTAAGGACTGCCAATATGTTCAGACAAAAGCATATCGGGAGTATATACATGGTTTCTGTTGGCTTAGGTGATTTTAAATTGCAAGGACATCATTTCATGTCGTTGAAAAACAAGACTATAGTACAGCCCAGCCAAAGCAAACTCGAAAAAGTGGGATCCCAAAATAAAGAATCAAGCATATCAGTATCCAAAAGCTGCAAGTCATAAGCAGGAATTACTTGCTATTACCCTCACAGCCATCGAAGTTAACAGTTGCAATAAATCAAGAGACTTCTAGTACCTGGGTTGAGCCTGTGTCATGGTTATCGATAAATGTGACAGCTCTTGAGGGCCACCACCCCATTACACCTGGTAGCTTCCCTTGAGGGTCACGCAGGCGCCAGAACTGGCCCTTTACAGCTTCCTGCAAAGTTCCAACCAAGTAAATATCAAAAGAAATCGAAAGACATAAAAATTCATATGGAGTTGAAGAGAAGCATGACATAGTTGCAGGTCTTAACCAGGGGATGAAGGTGAAGTAGAAATATAAATAAAGATAAAAGAGTTTTTTTTTTCTTCCCTTTGAAGACACTGGAATTATTATCATCAGAATATGGTGCCACATTAGACAAAAATGCCAGTCTCATTCTCATGGTACATGGTAGCATACTTTTTGGACCATACCTGAAGAATCCCCTTGGTTGTGAAGTCAAATGCAGATGAAAGCTGTCCTGTGGTATCAATCCAATTAATGATCCTTTGCCTGTGACTATCTAAAGTAGAGGTTGTAAATATAAAGTAACAACATAGACATGACAGAATATTAAACCAGTCAGCTCATAAACAAAGTGATCGCTTCATCGATGAAAAAGAAATGAGATTGTTTCACGGATGATCTGAAGTATTAAAAACAGATTAAGCGCATTACCTTGGTTGTAGTCTAATCCAGATCTATTGTAGTTGCAAGAATCCCAATACTCTCCAACAGAAAATATAGGCTTTGCTCCTTCAATGTATTCTTTGACATATTTTGCTGAATAACTGAAGCAAAACATTATAGCAGCATGGATAACGTGATGAAAAGCAGATAATTTGGAATCAACAATATCCTACAAGCATAGCATTTCTTATTACCCCTTTGCAAAATCAAAGCGAAAATCTTGAAAGCCAACACTACGTAGCCACTGCAGCCATTCTATTATGTCTTGCCGAACAAAATCTTGGCTGTGATCAATATTTGGAACACCATGGAAGTTGTCTCCAGTGCTTTTATTACCCTGAGGCATATATTTGAGGTCAGAAAATATCTTATATTACAGTCTATATCCAAAATTGCATCAGGAAGCATCATTTAAGGCCATAGAGCAGTGCAAATATATTGACTACTATGAAAAATCCTTACCAATCCACCTGTACAAGATGTGACAGCATGCTCATCCCATGCTAGTGGAATTCCATCATAACGGTTATACAGGCCTCCATGTCCTCGAGTAGTTCCAATACGATGGTTAATTACTATGTCAGCCATCGCTCTAACTTTGTACTGCTTCAGTTTTCGGAGTAAAGCTTTCAAAGGCTGCTCAGAGCCATATGAAGAATTGAGTGAATAAAGGTTTTGGGGAAGGTACCCTGCTTAAGACCATAGAAAACGATACATATATATAAATCGTGGTCAGGCATGCGCAAAATTGATAAGAAACTAGCTCATGCTTTGAAGAAAAGTTTTCTCTAACCTTCCGGTGAAAAGGAATTAGTTGCTGGTGGCAGCCATACAGATGTAAACCCAGATTTTGCAATGTCTGGAACTTTCCTTCCGAAGTTTCTCCACCAGTCATATTTATGAGACTCCCAATTAAAACCCTGTTGAACAAATTAAGTCACTTTAAAGTTCCTCCTTAGCTTCAGCTGCCAAACCTGAGTTTGTTATGAAGAATTTTAAGCCTATATTTCACGTGCTATTTTATAGTAACTTGATAACTTCAAAACTGAGACAACCTCTTCCAGATATGCAAATAGATCAGTCTATTTTATATATATACCCCTTTGTATAGCATAAATTTATGAGTTAACACATATAAAACCAAAAGGCATCAGTAAATTCTCCAAATTCCTGAAAAAGAAAATGCACAACATTGTCAAATTTACCTGCAAAAGGATTTCCCTTCCCTTGCGCAACACAACACCTGCAATAAAATCCAAAAGTATGGTTAGATTCTTTTCCTTTGCAACCCATTTTGAAGAAGGAACAAAACCCGCCAATTCTTGATCTTACGGTATACATCAACCATACAATTTTCATAGAACATAAATCCTCATAGACCTTAAGTCGGTATTCACAAAATATATACCTTTAAATGGTCGACCATGCTTATCAAAATTTCGTTGAAATTGCTTTGTTTTATTTTTCTCAGATCAATAAGTATAAGAAACCAACAAAAAAAAATTATTACAGTATTGGATATCTTCAGCGTATCTATAGTTCTGCTTTCTTGATATATATAATACACAAAACAAATGAACAAGAATAAAGAAACGTAAATAATTCTGGCTCTAAGTATCAATATCCGGGAAGTCCAAAATCTAAATACTCATTTAAGGATAGGATAAACAAAGAAATAACAGAAAGAGAAAGCAACACATATGCAAAGGAAAGACAACAGCATACCAAGATCAGTGCTCTCGTCAACGTTCTGCATTTCAACAAAATTAGACATCAGAGAAAATGGTAACAATAAGTTTAACTAGAGTTAAAAGAAATTGCCATCTTGAAACGAAACAGAGCAAGAATTGGTGGAAGACAATTACATTGTTCAAATTATCCATATCGAGTCAACTGGTTGCGGCCCAAAACTGAAATGCCTGCATGCGCAAACAACTCCAAAGTTTATAACTTCAAAATTCCGCCTACATATTATACGCAAAGTTTTAATTGTTTAGAAAAATAGAATATGTTTTGTAATGGCTATTGAGACAGCTACTTCTTTATACGGAAAAGTCAAACCAACTTTCAAGTTTGCAATCAATGTAGAAGCAATGAAAAGAAAGGGAAACGAGTATAAAAATTTATCTAACAGGAAAGAGAGTTATTAGTTAGATTTGAAGACAAAGAGAATAGAATACCAACAGAACTGAGGTTGAGCGTGGATTGGTTCTCGCGTTTTGTTTTGCTCTGTTCTGTTCTCGTCCTATAAATACAAAAAGTAGCCAGAATTGGGCAAAGACAAAGACCCTGGAATTGGAAAATCACGTAACAAAGAGAAGGAAATGGAGGGAATATCGAAATCCTCTTCTACGAACACCAGCTCCCCAATTTATTTAGCATAAACCCAAAGAAAAAAAAAGGCAGTGGGGAAAAGGGAATCAGCTTCTAGAGTGGGAGAGAGTACTCATGTTTCAACGCTAAACAGCGGCAAAAGCCTGAGTCGCTGAGTCAGATGATCGTTCGATTGATGTGAGCGAGACATATAAATTCATAAATTATATATAGAGGAAGAAGGTTAAGGAATCGCTGAGTTTGAAAAATATATTTGGATGGCTGAGATAATGGAAGTACCGAGGAACGACAGTTCACGGTTAGGATCGCTATGAGCCCTTAAGAAAGCTTCAGCATTAAGTAGAGGCCTGGTCCATATCTAGGCTATTGTAGGTAGGAAAAAGCGATTAATCGAGCCTTCATGGGCTAGGCCATGGCCATTTTCTTTTTTAGTTCCTTCGATTGAATTTTTACGCACTGTTGAGCAAGGTTTTTTGTGGGCCTTGATCTTGAAAATATTAAAAGATGAAAACCGATTTGGAGCTTTTTGACGGCGTCGTTTACTCTCACGAGGCAAGCTGCCACGTGACAATCAAGCAAGATTCTCCAAACTAGCGGGGCAAGAGCCGCGTTATAAGCGATTAATCGATTATCCATCTCCAAAAATCCCCTAATCTGCGAGAGAATTTCAGTTATAAGCTTTGCTCTACACAATACACCTCGACAAATACAATAGGATGGGCGTTGACTGGACCAGACTCCCGCCAGAACTCCTACAGTCCATCTCCGAAAACCTTAAAATCTACAACGATTACCTCCGTTTCCGAGTGGTGTGCCGCAGCTGGCGATCCTCAATCCCTAAAACACCTTCCCATCTCCCTCCTCAGCTCCCCTGGCTTATGCTCCCTCCTTCCCAATCCCACCAATCCCACCGCGCCTTCTACGATCTCTCCACCAACAAACTCCTCTTCCTCTCCCTCCCCGAATCCTGCAACCCTAACAAACGCCACTGCGGCTCTTCCTACGGCTGGCTCATTATCCTCGATGAATCCCCTTCTATTCTCCTCTTAAACCCCCTCGCCCGTGCCAAACTCCACCTCCCTCCTCTCTCCGCTTTCCCCAACGTCGAGAGCTTTAACTACTCCGACATCGGGAAGGAATATTCCCTCCGATCCCCTTCCGGTGACCGTTACACTCGTAATTTGCGGCAAATGCGAGACTCCTTCATAAAAAAAATTGTGCTTTCTGCCAATCCTTCCATGGAGCCTCATTTCGTGGCAATAGCGATTCTTAATCAAACCGGTGAGTTAGCTTGTTGCAAAAATGGGGACAAATCTTGGCGCTTTATCGAAGGTGCGCAATCATATTCTGAGGATGTTATATATTGTAAGGGATTATTTTACGCTGTTGATAAACAGGGAGGTATTGTAATCTGTGATGTTCACCATGATTCGCCCAGGGTTTCGTTTATTGAAACGCCGACACAATTGGGCGGTGATATGCAATATTTGATTAATTCTGGAGATGAACTGTTACTAATTACACGTCACCTTGATCTCGAATTCAGTTTCGAGCCCCATCAGCCCTTTTTGGTCTATAGGACTAAGCGGTTCGAGGTTTCTAGGCTAGTTTGGAGTGGATCGCATTGGGAAAGAGTGAAAAGTTTACATGATAAGATGCTGTTTATAGGTGAAAATTCTTCATTATCGTTGTTAGCTTCGGATTTTACAGGTTGTCTGGGGAACTGCATATATTTCACAGATGATTACTCTGAAAGTAACTATGATGGTGCTTTTAGGGAACATGATATTGGTATTTACAAGTTATGGGATGGAAGCATTGAGCCATTGCCTTGTTATCCACGAAGTTCTTTCTTTAGATTGCATTGGCCTACACCAATTTGGGTGACACCTAGCCCGTGCTAATATGACAGCTTGAATATACATTTAAGTGCTTCCTTTGATTTGTTTATTTGTAAACATTCTGTCTATAAAATGGTGTCTACGGTTGAATGCTCAAGGTCTGTGTATGCTGCTAGTTTTCTTTAAAATGTTTGTATAGGTATAAGTCTCAGCAAAGTATTGCTCTTGAGAGACCATATAGATTGCAATTTGTCATGATATTGTAATTTATCTGAAATGGATTTCTCTGATAAAATTCAGGGACTATAATATCTACTAATGCATTAATGGTTGTGATAATAAGGTTTTCAATAGGATGTGAATGGTTAGTCAATCTGAACCCAGTCTCTACCTGAAGCCCAACTGATGTATGCCATAGGTGGTTTCTATTGGCAATTTAGCACATAGGGTTTTGCAGTTAAAGGTAACAACATCTGGGATCTTCCTAGTTTTAAAAGACTCTATATCCCTATAGCCTCTAGGTAGCGGCCTTTATTAGAATTTAGAAATAATGGGAGGGAGGAAGAAAGTTCAGGAAACTTATGTAAACCCCATTTCCAGCAGATAAGCGGCGGAGGATTCCCAACTTTTGTAAAGGGAGAACGGCTAGGTGGAAATTGTTGCCATGGCCGCTACTGCTGGTTGTAAACAATTTCCAATCGAGGAGCGTGTCTATCGGTATTTGCTAGTGGAAAACAATTTCCTGGTAAAAGTGGGCTTTGATGTCTGATTGGGCTACGAAAGTCTAAGGCATTCGTAATTGGGCCTGGCCAGAACGTAGGATGGATTCACAATTTAAATAGTTCGTATCCTGATACTCTGTTTCCCATTCCATGACACAGAAATGCACTTTCAAGTCAAATGATTATGATTACGATATTAGTTGAAACATCGGTAGCTTTTGATTTTCAGGTCAGCTATAAGAACGCAATGAAGCTTATATTAATTAGTAATAGTTTAATAAAATAGAAGGTTGAGACATGTTTCTTAAATTCAATGATATTAAGATGAACCACTACCATACAATGAAGTACGAGAACGTGAAACAATTGTTTAGGAGGATACGGAGGCACCATTGTAACGGCGAAATATAAATGGGACAAAATCAAACACAATTTTTGACTTTTTCCCCCCCCCCCCCTAACATTGCACACGGTAAAGATATGATAATACGCCCAGACACGCACGGTGACCATAGTTAGGGCTTGCCAAATTTGCTTTTCCTAAAGTAAAACCAGGAACTAGAAGAAGAAAACTGCAATGACACAGAGGAATAACAGAGATTAGGATAAGCATAAGGGTTTTCTATTAAAAGTCTTTTTATTCCATCAAAATTAATTTTAAAAAGTTATTTTTGTACTTTTTATATTTATTTTGTCAAAATAATTTAGTTAACGAAAAATTAATTTTGAGTTACAAAAAAGTATTCTTTTTAAAAAATGTTTTACAACTTTCAAAAGCGTAACAATTTTTTTTAAAAAAAAAAGCTAAAGTAAAACCAAAAAACACAAAAAAAGAATGTTTACATCCCTTGAGTTCTTGTAGGAATAAATCATTTGAGTATCAATACAGTTTTTTTTTTTTTTAAAAAAAAAAAAGAAAATATTTTCATACAAAATCATTTAAATAATAAAAAAAAGTTTTCAAAAAATAAATCAAAGTTAAAAAAAATATATTTTTTGCCAAATAAAGAAATCTTGACTTAAAATGAAAAACAGCTAAGAATTGGGCTTACTGTTTATCTATTCTACTTTTCATAAATTGGATTTGTACAAATATGTTCATATGTTATCTTAGCCCACAATAAAGCAAAAGTTTCACTAAAGTTTTAGGCTTCTGATAATTTGGTGCTCCGTTTTTGGAACGAACAGGTGAATTTGGATTCATCCATTCTTTTGTTTAAGCTTAATCAATGGGATTTGTGATTTTTAAACCTTTGAAAAACATGTGTAACAATTATATTTATTTTCATTGTGGTGCCTAATTAAATATATGAAAATATTTTTATTGTAACGTACTCTTATATCCTAAATCTATTGGTAACTAGCTTGTATATAATATAAAACATTTGACCAAATAACAAGAAACTACGTTGGAATTGTGCTTTTGAGATTCGGGATTTCTCACAAATCTGTGACGTCCGCTGCTACACTACACAACAGTAACCCAAAAAAGGGACAATGCTGCACATATCTGATCTTCCAACAAGCATACGCTAAGATATGTTCGGAAAAAATCATCGGAACAAGAAGCGCAAGTGCATGCAACCTTCGGAGAAAGCAAATGGGGATAGCAAATCAGATGCCCTTTCGGCTGCAGAGATGTCAGTCAGGCTTCCAATGACACGACGAGATAGAAAGAGAGACGGGAGGGTACTGGCGCATAATAATAATGATCATAGCCAGTGTAAATTAATAAGCATTAGGACCTTTGCTCAGTGGTTGGCCATTCGAAATTGCCAGAAAAAGCCAATTTTGAATAACCGTTACTCGCTCACGCGTCCAACCCTTTTTCTTTAATTTCAGCTTTCTTGCCCCTTAATTACAATCTTTTCTTCCCAATTCCAAATCATCTCTCTTCTCTTCTCTTCTCTTTGTCATTATTATCTCTCTACACTAGTATTAGTATTCCCTCTCAAAGATTTTTTTCTGCAAGTGTCTCCCGCGACCACCCCCAATGGAAGGGACCGGCAAAGCAAAATCATCTTCCGGGAAAGCTAAGGGCCGGAATGGGGTTGTTGAGAAGAAAGAATACCCTGACCCTCTTGCCTCTCACGAGGAAATTGTTAAGGACCCCATTGTTTTCTGGGATACTCTCAGGCGCTTTCATTTTTTAATGTGCACCAAGTTTATGTAATTCCCTTAGTTCTCTCTTCCTTCACTGCTGATTATATATTGGATCTACGAGAATGTGGTGCATTTTATTTTGAACTTAAAAAAATACGAAGATGACTCCTTTTTCTGCTTTCAAAAAGATTATCTTTTTCCTTGTTCCTGTGGATTTTTTTTTATTGTTTCTTTGACGTTTATCCTTCTGTTTCCTATATTTGTAATTTCAAGGATTCCTGTGATTGGTGGAAAGGAGTTAGATTTGCATGTTCTGTATGTAGAAGCTACCAAAAGGGGTGGTTATGAAAAGGTTTAACTTTTTTTCTTTTTTCTTTTGCTCCTACCTGTATCTGTTCCTTGGGTTTTCCTTAAATACTCATATCGTAAAGTTTAAAACTTATTTTATAATCTTAAATTGATTGCTATGGCATTGTAGGTAGTTGCAGAGAAGAAATGGAGGGAAGTGGGTAGTGTTTTCAGGTTCTCTCCAACGACAACAAGTGCATCTTTCGTGCTTAGGAAACACTACTTCAGTCTACTTTACCATTACGAGAAGCTTCATTTCTTTAGGATGAAGGGTCCTCCGCATATTCCAACAGGTAGTTGATCTTTTATGCTAGCTTATGTGCTTTTCTTCTTGTTATGGGTTTTTCCCTGTTTCACCTTTCTGTGTAGCATAACGCTGTTGCTTGATCGTAGCTCTGTTTGCCTTGCTAATTGCCCCTTCTGGTTTTATGCAACTCGTGTACGGCTCTAATACTCTAATTTTTATGTCTATGCAGTTGCATTACCTGTTAATGACCTTTCATGCCGACCTGAACTGGCTCTTGTGGAATATTCCCCTAAACCAATAAGAGACTTCCCGGATCTACTTATTGAAGGTAGGCAACTGATTTTTCTTTTATTTTCTAGTGTCTCCATTTTATTATTTCACTAGGAAAAAAAAGGAGGATAAAGCTAGTGCCATCCACACAACACAAAATGTTCGAATTTAATCTCTATGCTCCAACTTTATTTTTTCCCTTTAATTTTTGTAATAAATCCTTTGTGATAACATCGGAAAGGAATTACTCCAAGTTGTAGGCTCTCTATTTTGTTGGTATATGGTCTTGACACTTGATGTGTATGTTGATAGTTTTAGTTATTTCCCAATCTTCTTTTTCTCACACGGGGTCCCACTACATTTATCCATATATTTATTCCTGGTATGTGGTTATGGTCCTTACTCCTTATGATATTTGAATGATATCGTTTTCGAAACAAGTATTTATTTATTTTTTATGCCTCTATCTTTTGTTCACTTGAATGTTCTCAGTCGCATACTACCACATGCCTAGCAGGGATAGCATTAGCAAACATTTGGTTTAGGAAGGCATTTCATGTTGGAATCTGCAGCTAACTGCTTCTCGAAGCAAATTGATCAACAATGACATTTAACAATGTTCACATTGATAGAATGGAATTAGTATATATGACCTTCTCTGTCTGATAGGAAAAAATAATTTCTTTCCACTGAAAATTTTGTATTTGAAATGAAATGCTGTTCAAGCATGTATTTATTTATTTATTTAACTTCATATTGCTAGGATAGGATAGGATGTTGATTTCAACATCACTGGCCTTGCAATTGACAGGATGACCTTACATTCTCTTTGTAGGAAATTCACATTTTTCAGTCCTCGGAACGATTGATGGGAAGTTTGATTGTGGTTATCTGATATCTGTGAGGTTGGGTTCGGAGGTTCTTAGTGGAGTACTTTACCATCCTGAGCAGCCAGGCTTTTCTGCCTCCAACCCTGGATATAACAATGCCCTTGTCCAATGCAAGTGCGGCTGTGACTCCCACCATTCTGGGAGGAGGAAGAGGAGGAAGAGGAGAAGCAGAAGAGTAGGAGACCCCAGCTATCCAAAAACCAACAGGAGTGGTTACAACTTTTTCTTTGCTGAAAAGCATTATGAACTCAAATCACTTGATCCTAGCAGAGAGAGGGAGTTCACAAAAATGATTGGAGAGTCTTGGAACAGTCTCAGCCCAGAGGATAAGATGGTAATTGCAAAAAAAGTAAAGAAAAAACTGGATAATTCCAATATGTTTTCTTATAAGAGTATCAACTTTTTTTTATTACACGATGATTAATCTATTTCTCTGTAGGTGTACCAGAACATTGGATTGAAAGACAAGGAGAGATACAAGAGAGAACTGAAAGAGTACAACGAGCAACTGAAGCTCAGGCAGGCTGGGGAATATCAGCCTTAAGAGAGGGAAATCAGCATTAACCTAATTACTAGATCATAAGAGAGGGAAATCAGCATTAACGCAAGAGCCCAGCACGGATCTTTGTAACTTTTAAATCTGTTTCGATAAGAAGTGCCATTTTGGATGGTCTTTCCTTAAATCACAAATTTTTCAGCTTCTTATAGATATGTTCGCTCTAATGATCTTTCTTAAATATTAAAAAAAAAAAAAAAACTTAATTTCCCTCGCATATTTGCTGCAGTCTAAGTGATCTTTTAATAGAATGACTTGTAAGTTAGGTTGATTATCTTGTGTGGTCAGGATCCATAATTTGTTGAATGAGGGGCCCCATATTTGCCATGACCTTCTTGTGAGCGTTAATTCCAGGAGCAGGGAGCTTATTCAAGCATGCAAGCATTAAAATTTGAGGCAAGGCATTGGCAGCTGCGAAGGCTTGGCAAGCACTGGGCCCATTGCCAGCACTGATATTTCAAAGTCCAGAATAGCCCCAGACTCAGCAATTTCCAGTGTATTTTATCCTACTATTATATTGTCAACGACGGGAGACAAAGCAGACAATTTTATATCATCCAGATACCTTCTTGAGGGAATACTGCCACCGTTTTTATGCATATATATATATATATATATATATCACAAAAAACGTGCTATCAAAATCGGGTAAAATTCTTAGCATAAAAGGGAAAAATGGCTCCTTTGGCTTCCGCTTAGCGTCTGGCTCGGCCCGTGCCTGCCGACTTTTCTCGCCTCAAATGCCTTTGCATAAGGCGAATCTCTCTCTATAATCTCTAATTCTATATACACACAATTACATTTATATAAATTAATATATAGGCATAAATGTGCTGATCAATAATGTTCATCATCCATGGCGGCAACACCCGAGTTCCATGTGGAACAAGGACCGGGTGCAAGGAACGGTATTCTGAAATTTGGGTTGGCATGACATAGTCTACTTTTAAGAGTCTCTGCATGGCAACAAATACGCTACTTAAACTGTTTAACGAAGTAAGCTGTTATGCTGATGCAGGTCAGTCGCATACGTGGAGGAAAATAAAGAAAAGATAGATCATGTGAAGCCGAGGTCAGTATCCGTGAAGGTGGCGTACGAGCTTCTTCAAGCAGGATATCGAATCTGGATGTCAGGCACCTAACTAGCTAATATTTCACCACTTCGAAAATAATAGTGATCCAATTCGTGTAAGATTCATGTGTAACAATATAAGCCATCAGTGCCTGGCCTTCTTTTAAATGTTCTGCTACATAATTTTTCCTTGGAAACTGCTGAAACTAAGCCCAGAGCCTTTCTTTACTTCTAGTTTTTAGGTTCGATCCTAGATCTCTCAGTTTTTGCGAGTATTGTCAACAAATCTATAATATCATATTACTTTCATAAATTCATTTTGGGTTCCATTTTGTAGGACTACTAATGAGTTCAATGCTGGCATCCTCCAGCGGCTAGTAACAAGTTTTGTTTAATGTTTGGAGGAAGTATCATCTGAATTTGGGAAAGAAACGAAGATCATTTTAAGTTTTTGAGATTGATAGCATGTAGTAGTTATTAGTTATTGCAGTTTGTTGTCCTTTACTCTGATGTTACCCAGTTTAGAACCTTAATTGTTTCTTCATCTTAATTTCCCCAGGGATGTAAATCAGGAAGGAGGTCGCTAATGGCTGCAACTGATCTGCACGCAGGGGTAAGTTATTATAATTTTGAAAATTTTCTTAATTTTGTTCATTGCCCATTCATTAGAAGCATAACTCCACCACCAACAGGATATCGAGAGTGTGAAATGTGAATAACCCATTACCATTAGAAGCCGCTATGCCTATGCGTGTTAAAATTGATCATGAAATTCTTAACGGTGCTTGCTTCGATATCTCTTTCATGAAATGTGGTAAATGTGATGCTCCTGCACTGATGTTGCTGGTGGCTATACTTCATGGAAGTAAAACGGGCTTCCTATAAGTATTATCGAGTCTGAATGAATGCAATAGCACATTTCTTTTGCATGCTACTGCTATTGCTATAGTATATTCAAATATCATTTTCTTTCACCCTAAACACGAAAAATTTAAGAAAAATGTTCTCCTAACCCAACGTAGGTTGTGTTTCATCAAATTCCGAAGTTATTGTTACTTGGTAACAGATATTTGCCGTTTCTTTAGGATCAGTGGTTGCTTTTCTTTTACAATAAAAGTGTCATCAGTTCATTGTAATAGACTTGAGTTGAACTACAAATCATCAAAACATTTTAGCTTCGTATCTTAGTTTATTGGCAGGAAAAGTTCAAGACTAACTGCAGCCTTAAATGTTTCTTTTTTTTTTGTTTAATTTTTGAGAAGTCCATTCCTCAGGTATATTATCCCATTCCAACCACGTCCTCTTCCTCCTTCGCGCCTGACTCCATTATCAGTTAAATCACCAAAGACCAAACGGGAAAAGGCCCCCTCCCCTCCCTCCCATCCCCACTCATAGGCAACAAAACCGTTGAGCAACTGATGTGTTGAATTTTGGAATTCTAAGCCGTATACTTCGATTCATGGGTTCGGCCTACCCATGACTAAGATCCTTGGTAGGGTTATTGATAGCCCATATCAGGATTTCAGGTCCACTGCTGCGGCAGTTGTGCCACTGTCAAGGCCCAAAAGAGTCAATTGAACTAACCGTATCGTTTTCAGATGAGTGTAAAGCGACGCCTCCTGCTTCCCGATTGCATTTGTTTTCCGTTATTACGACGGTTTCACCAGATAAAGAAACAAGTTCTGATGGATTAAAAGTGAGCAAGAAATAGGTTAATAGCTTCAATTCAGCATTTACAGGTGAGA
Organism: Adansonia gregorii; assembly: GCA_038382025.1. Classification (NCBI taxonomy): domain Eukaryota; kingdom Viridiplantae; phylum Streptophyta; class Magnoliopsida; order Malvales; family Malvaceae; genus Adansonia; species Adansonia gregorii. The sequence continues at coordinate 24,252 of JBBYHO010529848.1, read as the reverse complement.
GATTCAGATTAGCATTGATTTTTCCGCTGAATTGGTTGGTTGGATCTAATGCAAATAACACCTTAATGATTTTATTATGCTCCACTTCTTGCTCAACTGAAATAGTAAAAGATAATCATAAAGGGCGGATGAAGTAAAAAGATTACTATTGCTTCTTTTATTCTCAAAATCAAAATACATTGATCGTGTCATGACTTGTAGCGATGCGAGAGATCCACGAAATCCAAGAGTAAACAACGAAAGCAATAACAACATGAAATAAAGCGAATCCCTCTGGTAGTCTTGCTGAAATCATGGTTTTCTCTGCTTCTGCATATCAACCACCTTTTTCCACGAGTCACGGCTCGAAATCTCAGCCCACCACCTCCCCAAATTTTTCTTGGAAGTGAACAGCTGTCCCCTATCAGTAGCGTTCACCAAGTAATTTGTGTTAGGCAAGTGTGAAAGATCAGCTAGAGAAAATTCATCGCCTGCCAAGAACCGACTTTCTCCCAGCCTCTTCTCGTACACCTCCAGCACCTTCGCGAGCTTCTCTTCATTTTGGTTGATCACGGCTTGGTCTTGCTTAATCTTCATCCGCGGTGCAAATGCCAGCTGGAATACAAGAACTGAGCTTGGGGTATTAAAGCTCTGCCCTTCAGCCTCCAGCCATTGATCTATGGTTGCCTTCGCCGATGATGTGTTCGTTCCGTACAATCCTTTGTTTCCTTTCTCAACATACTTTTCACATAGGTACCTGCATATTGTCCTAGACTCTATATATAATCCCAAATCAAGATTTTAGCCATCGTCAGAATAGAATTGATTGGCTGGTATTAAAATAAAACCAAATGAAGATGGAAGCTGATTACCAAAGAGGGAGGTGCTGCCATCTTGAAATGCCGGTACTTGACCAAAGGGCTGTCAAAGCAAAAATTTTGTGAGGAAACAAGAAGGGAACTTCAATGGCTTAGTTAAACCAGAAAGCAGGCAGTTGATGTATGTACCTGGATCTTGAGGAAATCGGGACTCTTATGCTCTCCCTTGTACATGTTTATGGGGAGAAGCTGGAATTGAACATCTTTCTCGAGAAGACAAGCTAAGACTCTAAGATACAGCAGTGGAGAATGGAGGGCCGTACACTTTAACCGGAGTTGCCATCCGAAAGTGCGGTCTGGCTCTTATCTATCTGTTTCTGTTCGAGTACGGTGTGTCTCTGGTAACTCGATCCTCTCCAACATCTAAAAGAAATTGCGTCTCTCCGTGCTCCAAGTCTCCCACTTTATCCCTTGTTTAATTGGGTCCACCTAGGACCGAAAGAGACGCTAAATAATAAATAAATAAATAAATAATGAATGCAATGCAAT
>JBBYHO010529816.1:0-16726 GCA_038382025.1 Adansonia gregorii | reverse complement strand
AAGGGTACATAATACAGATTCTAGCTAATCTCTTAGGTCTCACAAAACTTAATAGGAGAGATCAATTCTTTGGTTACTCATATTTGTTGAATAATGCACAAGTAGTATGAAACATATGTTATAGTATTTCTCTCTTTTTCTTGGGAGCGTATTTCTTTTTCATGATATCAATACTTTACAGGTGATAGTTCAGATACATTTAGTATCTAAATTGAGTCCAGAACTCTACATTTAAAAAAAAAAAAAGTAATAACAGGACTTTCACTTTGCATACATAGATAGATAAAGTGAATAGCAGATGCTTTCACTTTCAGTGATAATTTCATTATTATATGACCTGATCTTGATCCATTATGAAGGTTGTTCTGTTTTAAGCTCAAGCTCTCATAAAAATCTTTTCTTTAAAGTTTAAAACTAATCTCATCTTTACTCGACACTAAACTGTAGATGCAATTGCCTATGTGAGAAGGCCAATCATCTGTTCGACATACCTATTTAACATATATATATATATATACAGATGTGTATGTTTTCATGAAATAGGTACTAATCTTAGTATGCATTAATAATAAATGTCATTGTTTGTCGATATTCAATCTAAGTGGGAGACTGTACAAAATATTCGTCTTAAATAATTTAGCAAGTGCATTAGGTTTTACGTAATCCTAGATATCTAAAATGCTCATTATGTATATCTCTAAGAATTAGTTTTGTGAATGGAGTTGCAATTATTTTATGCTCAGATGCCTACTGTATGTTGACTTCTTTATATTCAACCATGTTTTTCACAGAGTTGTGCTCGGTATTTATATATCTGGTCCGTGAATAATTTTTGGGATCTTTGGTGAATGTGTAGCTTGATTATAGTAATTCAGCAATACGGAGTTTGAAGCATCTTCATTAAATCCCAAGTGATTTAAAAATATCTTAAGCTAAACAACTTTTTGCACCGCAACCAAAATTGCCATAAATTCAGCTTCTATTATGGACAATGCTATAAGTTTTTTACTAGTCGAGGTTGATTTTCTTTTATCTAAATCTTCTTTTTAATCGGTGTTCATAAACCTAATCACTTTCTTGATAGTGTAATAAATAGTCTATCATCTCTTTTAGATGTCTTAATATCCCTATAACTATTTTCTAATGGATTGCCTTGGATTTGACTGACACCTACTTGTGAATTCAAATTGCATAACAAATATCAAGCCTTGTCACATCATAGCATACATAAGGCTTTCCACAACTACAAGCTAAAGAGCTTTTGCCATTTGTTTCATTTCTAGTGGTGTCTTAGGATGCATTCTTTTACTCAAGTATTCATCTTTTGTAATAGGAGTATTAATGGCTTGCTGTCATGTGTTGGGAATTGTTTAAGAATTTTCTTAATATAAGACTCTTAGTAAATAGTAGGTAATTTCTATGAACTATCTTGATTAAGAACTATCTCGATTGATTTTTACTCAAAAAATGTAAACTGATTCATCCATGTCCTTATTTTAAAATTTAAAGACAACCAATATTTTACCATAATAATATACTCCTTATCATTTTCAGCCGAAGTATGTCATCTACATAAAGTGACAAGATTATAAACTAGTCTTTAGTTTTTTACATACAGACAGTGGTCTTCATCAATCCTTACAAAATCATGCAAAATGATTGCTTGTGAAATCTTAAATACTACTATTTGGAAGATTACTTTAGACCATAAATTGATCTTAATAACTTAAGATACTTTGTCTTCTTGACCTTTGTTAATAAAACCTACTTATTGTTTCATGTAGACTTTCTCTTCTAATTCTCTATCTAAAAAGCAATTTTTACATCCTTTTAATGCAACTCCAAATATAAACTTGTCACAATGGCTAGAATTGAGGATATAGAGGTAATCATTTCAAGTACAGAAAAAGTGTCTTTGTAATCAATTCTTTTTTGTTGAGTATACCGCTTAGCTACAAGGTCTGCCTTATACCTTTTAGTAGTCTCATCAAACTTAGACTTAATTTTAAGAACCCATTTTTTCTTAATTGCTTTGTGTCTTTTGGGTAGATCAACCAATTTCCAAACATTATTTGATCTCATTGACTCTATTCTTCCATTGCTTTCATCCACTTTTCTTTCATATTAAAAGAAAAATCTTCTTTCACATGGCTCTGTTCTTCTTTATTTTTTTATGTAATTATTAAAACTTTTCCTTATATAAGGACATTTCCATAATTACTATGCCTACATTGTGATTCTAGTGAAACAAATTCAAAATTTTTTGTAATGCTCCCACTTATATGAGATAATGTTAGTGCATTTTTAAGAAAAGGAAACAGTCGATTTGCAACTATCAAATTGTTAATTTATTCCATCTCATAAAGAGATATATCTTAATTATTTTTACCTTTAATTGGAAAATCATTTTTCAAAAAAGTAGCATCCCAAGATTCAAATTCAATTACAGTCCCACCTATTTTGTTCATCAATGAACACACATCCCTTTGAATGCTTAGAGTATCTTACAAGTATATTATTTTTATCTTTTAGACCTTGCTTGCCATGTTGATAAGCTAGATCATGTATATAAGCAGCATAACTGGAGGTTTTAAAGTACTAAGATTAAGTTTGATTCTGATCCATAATTCATAGGGAGTAGATGCAATTGATTTAAAAGGTACTTTTTTTCATACATAAGCAGCTGTCAATAGGCATCAATCCAAAAGGTGTTAGGCAAATTTGCCTGGGCCATCATTTACTTAACCATTTCCAGAAGAGTTCTATGTCTTCTCCACAACACCATTTTATTGAAGTTCTCAGAATGATTAGTTACCTATCTATTTTTTTATCACATAAATGTCTGAACTGATCAGAAAACATCCTTGGTTTGTTTTTAATGCCTTAACATTTTTATCTAGTTTATTTTTCACCAAAGTTAAAGACTTTCTAAAGCACTTTAGTGCTTCAGATTTATGAGAAATCAAAAGGAAAAACCCAAAATATGTGAAGTGACCAATAAATATGATGCAATATATTTCTCTACTTCGAGCCCTAACATTTATTAGACCATAAATAATGTAATGTATTAACTATAATAGAAAATTGGCTCTTGCCCTTTTACCAAATGGTTTTCTTTTTATTGTCCAACTAAACAATTTTCACATATCTATAACTTTTTCAATTACGCCTAATAATCTCTCTTTTGCTAATCTATGCATTCTATGTTGTCCAAAATGATATAGTCTAGCATGCCAAATATTAACATCATATTTTAATCGTCAGAAAGATATGATTAAGGAAAAACAATTATAATTAAGACTAGTACTCAAAGTTTAGTCAATATCTAGTACAATAAAACCATTCAATAAATATCTAGATCCATAATAAGTTGTTTTTAAAAGTTAATCAATGCCAGTAATACAGAAATTCATATTAAAACCATATTTAAAAGAAACCACTATAAAGACAAAATTTCATCATATTTTAGGAGCAAATAAAACATCATATAGGATTAGGGATCTTCTATCATACAAACACAAGTTGTCGGTGCCAATTCCTTTTAACTTTAACCTTTTTATTATTTCTTACATAAATCCATTTTATTTCACATGGAATTTTACAAAAATGCGTTGGTCTCTTGTTACATGGTTTGTGGCCTTTGAGTCTATAATCCATAAACGATAAGATTCAGTTAGTAATATAGTACTAGAAATAAATGTAGCGCTTTTGATAATATTCATTGTAATTGAAAATCGCTTTAAGAGTTTGTACCTTCTTTAGCTCAATATATTCATAAGCAAAGTGACCATTTTTGCTGCAATTAAAGTATTCAGGCTTTTGTTCTTTTTCTTACATTAGAACTTAGAAGCTTTTCCTGTGCCTTTACAGCTACTTTTTGGTTTTTTTAATGCTCTCCATTTTTACCCATTATAAGGCTTGCATTTGAAGCTCGAAGCTTCATGGGAACTTGTTCCATCCATATGCACATCAATATTAGGCCTAGATGCCTTAATATGATCTTCTTTCGATTTTAAATGGCGTGAAAAATCATCAAGTGTTTTCAAATTCTTATTATGGCTAAGGTGCACTTTAATATACTACCAATTATGCAGCAAAAATAGAATATCAACTTGAGCCTATTGTTAATTGGATAGAGTATGACCAACATTTTTTTAACTTATTTATCATGTTTCATATTATGATTTGGGCATTTCTTGTAAGTGTCAAACTTATCGTGAGCTACCTATGTTTGGTAATCGATGTTTTACCAAGCTTCATCTTACGAGCAATCCACATCTCTTTTACTTTCTCATGCTTCCTAAATTTTTTCATGATGTTATTCTTTATACTAATCAGTAATGTAATGTCAGCAAGGGAATTCTTCTTTTTTTTAGGGCTTCATAAGCCTTCTAATCTTATATATGTATGTATATGTTTATGTTAGACCTTATTTCCATTTTCAAGTTACTCTAAAACATTGTTTAAAACATCTAGAACTTTTTGTTCTTCTAACACATATTAGATTTTTATACTCCAGATTTTGAGATTATCCCTATTAAGCTTCTCACTTTTGCTAAGCTTAGTGATAATATTTTTTTTTTGTAGAAAATGCCATTTCAATGAAAAAGATATACTACATTGAGATATATATATGTATGTATATGCAGTTATTAATACCTAGCATACACATTTTTTTTACAATATTAAATAATCTATGACAATCATCGATACAGTTAATGAAATAAAGGTTTAGTATGTTTCATAATCAAATTCCATAACAATGTGTAAATATCATTAATTTATTTTATTATAAAAATCCAATACTATAATAACAAATATCATAAAACTCTCATTTAGTGCAGCATACCTATAAAATACAAAAATATTTATAAAATAGCAAGCTTTCATATTTATAACCTATTTACATAAAATTAGTTTCATAAGATAAAACATACAATATAAAAAATGCCTTAAAAAAACTAGAAATTAAACATTTCTCACTATAGAATTCTTTAAAAAAACTAGTATATAATAACCTGTTGCATGACAAGGATGGAATCCAAAAATTCCGTTGATAACTTTTATCCAATTAGCTATCCATTGAATACTTGAAAATTGATTCCTGTTATGAATAATTGGGCTAATAGAAATGATCATAGTCTTCCTTGCCTCTATCCTAGCATACATTTCATAAATTCTTAATAAATTTAAACCACTTCTTTTTTTTCGTTTTTAGATATCCATAGGTCATCTAGGATATATTTTTGTTTGTCAGTTAGAATTGACTCCTTTAAGATAAATATTTAACAGTATCACTTCTAATATATTTGCTAACTTTTCAAATCAAAACTTGAATTTTATTATTTATTATAATGAAGTGATTGACATTATTATCATAATTCAGATCCATTCAGTAATTTTCAGATCACATATCAGGTCTTAATAACCATGGGTGTTTAGACATTTCTTATTATTTTTCTTTTTTCTATAATAAAAATAGAAAAAAATATAACAATGATCATATAAACAACATAAGTATATTATGATTAACATTATTTAAGATAATTTAGTGATTGACAATATTATCATCATTCAAATACATTTGGTAATTTTTTAGATCATGTAATAGCATATGAACTCTTTTTGTCTTTGATTTCGAGTCTTAATAATTATGGGTGTTCAGACAATTCTTATCATTTTTATTTTTCTAAAACTAATATGGAAAAAAATATAACAATGATCATATAAACAACAAAAGTATATTACAACTAGCATTATGTATGATAATGAAGTGATTGACAATATTATCATTATTTGGATCCATTCAGTAATTTTTCAAATTACGTAATAGTATATGAACTTTTTGTCTTTGGTCTCAGGTCCTAATAACTATTGGGATCATAGAAACAACAAAAGTATATTATGATTAACAATAAATTTTCATCGATTTTACAAATAGAATGTCATAAAGCATAACATTAGCCATTTGAAATTTCAAATGCAGTGCATTGATTTTTTTAGTACACATATATATAGTAACTACAGTAATATTTTTAAAAAATGAAAGAACAAATCTTTAAAAAAATCACATCATTGATGGAAATAATACAATCTTACACACCTAGTATAAAAGTTGACAGTATTAAGACATATTTCGATTTGGATTTGACAAAATAAGCAATAAATTATTACTAAATATGATCAATTAATATTATAAATCAAACATAAAAAGGTTTATCCAAGGACATGTTAGTTTTTCTCCACCTTTAGATTGCATAAAGCAGTTTGCTCCACCATTTTGGTTGCTTTAGCTAATAGGAATGGAGAATGCTAAGCATGGTACTTAGAGTTGATTTGTGGTACATGTGGGAAGCTTTAAAATGTCTACAGTGTATGCCTTAAAGGAAGGCTAGTCACTTGTTTATAAATGCGCCAACTTTAGCCTAGCAAAAGAGGACTCACAGGCCAAATTTACAGTTAAATACACTATTTACGTTCTTCCTCTTAATAGCCCCCCAAAACCTTTGAAAAACCCTTCATTTTCCACTTATCTTTCTCACCAAACTCCCTTTCCTTTAAAGCACTACCAAGAAAGCTCATCTTTATAATTTTTTCTAACTAATCCATAGTAAACAAAGCAAAAGAAAATGAGCTGAAACAAAGAGGAAAAAAACCAAGAAAACCTTAGGAAAGCTTGAGGTTTAAAACTTTAGAGAAACAAGAAACAAAGTGTTAATATCTTTTGCCATAGCTTCATTTCTGTTTCTTTATTTATTTGCATCTAAACATATCTTGTGTCATTTTATCCAACCAATATTCATGAAGCCATAATCATATTAGGAAAGCATGCATTTTTTAACATGGTTTGATGGTATTTTGAGTTATGATGTTTGGATGATGTTTTGGTGTTGTTTTAGTGCTTAAAAAAATTCTCATCTTGTGAATGTTCATCTTAGAATAGCCACTGTTTCATTGATTTATGACATTTTCCTCTATCATCACGCTTAGTTTTTGATGATGCATTACTATTTCAAGATGCTTTGATTTTTTTTGAGTTCATGATGCTTTGGTGGTATTTTGATGGTGAAAAATCCTTTGTGTTGAAACATTTTTTCAGCATGTATGCCTTATCATGAAAGTATTCTCCCCATGTTCATACCATGTTCTATGATACCATGAGACCCCTTGGCATGCCCCCATGCATTATTTAGGCCATATCTACAGATTTTACCCATGATTGTTTGACAAAAATGCCATATTGATGGTGTTTTTATGCTTGTTTATGTTTGATGCTCTTGGCATGATTTTATTTTACTCTATGCTTGTTAAAATGCCTTCTTTGTGTGCTTTGTTTATATTGAAATCTGTTTTACAAAAAAAAAAAAATTCCCAGTTAAGTTAGCATTTGTCTCAATAAATGAGATTAATGTTGCCTTGATTATTTCCACCATATTGATGCTTTAATGTTGGGAAAAATCAAGCATTTGCATTTGGATTCAGGGCCTAATTAGGAAAAATAGATACTACTTTTTAACCCCTTACAAATGATTTCTCTGGTTTATAAAGGGCAAAATATACTAATATGATGAGCCTAGTGTTGTAATTCGAATAGCATAGAAGTTGGATCGTTCACTTGCCTATATCACCTCTAGACTTTGAATAGATTGTATATTCCACAACCATGGACCTTTAACGATGAACATGTGCATGTTTGAGACTATAGTACAATTCTAAGGTAACCAAATATGCCAGACAACTATGTTCCAGCACTCGTAGTATAGTAACCTTAGCTTAAAAAATTATTTTCAAACCTTGAACAATCACTTCAAAATTTTTTGGCATTTTTCCCTTATAGGGTATCGAATTACCTTTTCGAAGGAATCTCATTTGCCTTTGGATGTGCTTAGATGAAGAAGTTATGATTTTTCAAACTTTAATCCTAAAACTCCTAGAATCAGCAATTAACATTCTATTTCGGTTGTTTCAACCCACGAGATGATTTTTTTTAGATTTTAAAAATATTTTTAAACTAAATAATTTATTTTTAGAAAGGCATCATTTTCTATTTAAAGATTCTGAATGAGTCCAGGATAATTTTTTAATGCTTGCTACAGGCACCCCCTGTAGATGCTATCAGTGCTAAACTGACTCTGATTTCAAAAATTATTCTTCTAGATGGTGATCTTGTGGGATTTTTCAAATATATCTATCAAGTTACTTTTCCAATGATATCTCATAAAACCTTCGAATGAGCCCAAAATAAATTTGAGAAAGCGAACAGCATGAAACTATCCTATGTTTTTAGCACTTGACAAAATCACTCAATTTTCCCAAATCACCTTCTGAGGATGAGTCAATTCTCACTCTAATAATTTAGTAATCTATGAGTCCCACTACGCTTGGATCAAGGCCCATATGCTCTAAAAAAATTAATATTGGCCTTTTACTTAAATTACCAGTTTTAATTTTTAAAATCCACTCCTTTATAAAAAATACCTAAAAAATGTTATTTTCCAAAAATTACCTAAATTTTCATTTGTATGGATTTTTCAACCTCTATTTTCAAAATTTCATTGCAAATCAAATTTTCCCCTTGCTAGTCACCCTTGATTTTTTTAACCAAAACCTTGGTTTTCATGCTCTAAGAGATCAACGAGTCCAAACATATCTTAAAAGTGTCTATTGAGTTATTTATAGATAATTAATAACAGCTACGGGATACTTTTTGACTAATCATCCTTTCTATGCTTTGTGGGTTTTATTTTCATACAATGTTTATTGTATCTTTATGCCCTACTAACATATTTCTTTTCTTAGTGGCAATTTTCTTATTTTCATCTTTAATTAAATTTTTCAAATTATCGAAGCAATGTTTTGCATCGGTATCCCTCTAGTGGTCGATGTGGAACACCATCTTTAAATATAATTCAAAATTATTTTAACCTTACATTTTGTCACCTCTCTGGGTTATGTAATGGTTGTACACACAAATTTCGTTTCGAAAAATATGACAAAAAAATTTGGAGACAAATAAATCAACTTGATTTATCAGATTTGAGTTGCAATCTCTGGATGTTCTTTAAAATAAAGAAATCCTTTGATTCTTTTCTTCAATAAAAACTTCGATACAAGGGTCTTCTGGACTTGATCTTGAATCGTTAAGGTCTGCTTCAAAAGTCTTGTAGACTTGATTTTGACAAACGAAATTTAGCTCATTTCTATTGCCAGAATAGGATCGTAGAGCAGCTTCGTGAAGAACGAGAGCCGCGTTCTTTGCGTTCTTCATGGTTTTGAGAGAAAACTTCTTGAAACTTTGAGAGAACTTGAATCTTCAAAATCTGCTTCTTCTCTTCAGGCTTGTCAATTGTGTTCAATGGTTTTGGTGGAGACCTCTTTTTATAGTGCTAATGAGCTAAGTAAAAAAGAGTTCTTAAAGAACATAATTTCTTTAATAAATTTATCTTGATGAATTATCTCCTAATTAATTTAATTTAATTAGAGATAAAACCATTTTATTTATCTCTAAATTAATTTTAATTTAATTAGAGATAAAACTCTTTTATTTATCTTTAAATTATTTTTAATTTAATCATAGATAAAACTTTAAATTAATTTTAATTAAGGATAAATATCTATTTATGATGTCATCAATTGCACATGATGATGCAGACTTTAATTGATAATTCCTTAATTAAAAGAAATTTCAATTTATACATGGCAATTTGTGATTAGTCGAAATTTTTCTCCTTCTACAAATGCCCTTTTAAGACTTGGTTACATACATGAGTTTTTTTTTCTTTTGAGTGTAACAAGAGAGCAAGACTTGAAATTTAATTTGAGACCAACATTTATTTGCATCTTTGTATTAGTCTTAAAATATTTGCAACTTTCAATTTATTCCTACATGATCCTTATATATGATAAGTGAGAAATTTAATTTTGACTTGATATATATATATATATAGATATATTTTTTGTTTATGATGTCATAGCCATGCATCAAGAGCCATCTCAAATGGTGCTTCCATATTGACAGGATGTCTTGATTTTAATTCCTTGCCCAAATAAATCACCATAAATCTTCTTGGCATTAATATATAATTCAACTAGGAATTGGTCTTCAAATCCAAGTGTCATTTCATTGGAATCTGTCTCTTCTTGTATCCATCCCAAGACAGATACTAGCCAGCTTTAATCTAAGGCATATTCCAAATTCAACTGGGATTTTCAAACCAACTCAACTGGGATTCAATAGTTTTTTTTTTATTTTTAATGCCAATCCTAGTCCAAGTGCGATTAGCTTATTTTCTTTATAAAAGCAACACTTCTCCACCCAATTTTTTCATCAATTCTAAATCAAGATCTCTTCACAAGTGATGTAAACATTCTTTTTACCTCTTAATCTCTACTTTCTATTTTTTTTCTTGTAGTCTTAGATAGAAATTTCATGCATCATGCTACACTTGTCATCATCTATGCATGCATCTTGACACTTAGCTTTTTTTTTTGGCACCATATACATCACGTTTATCTCATGTATTGACAATTATTATTAATTTTAATTTTTTTTAGCTTAGAGATTTAATTATATATCAAGGTAACACTTTTAATTCAATCCCAAGCTTTATATCTGACATCATATTTATCTCACGAACATAATTTCTTTCTTGTAGGACCATCATGGTATATTTCAAAGATCATCAAGAATATCTCGTTATTTCTCTAAGGAAGATGAAGATATTGAAGAAGGATTACATCTCCTCACAAACAAACCCATAACTTGGTAGATACAAATCAACTTGGACATTCTTCGTTCTTCCTCCTGCCTTGTAAGACTGGTTAACGAAACTCTCCTAAGCCTCCTAATCTTTCCCAAAAGCCTGATATTTGCAATTAAATCTTCATGTCAAGACCATAAGTTCATTCGATCTTTATGTCAAGATAATAAGTTTGATCAAGTTTAACATTCCTCGAAACAAGGAGGACTATAGATGTATATGATGCTATTACCATCATTATACCTTCATGATTAAGATAAAGAGAACGGCTAGTATATATGAAGCTATTTATGCATCATTATACATTTATAAGGAATCGCTACCTTCAAATAAGTTCTTGCTACAATTTTTTCTTACTGTGATCTGGCTTTACATTCTTAATTACTCATTGTAGGATGTAAGTGTCTTCTTCTATAGTATGATTATCTAATCTATTATTTTCAAAATTATCTTGATTTTAAGGATGAAGAAGCTTCAAGCGAACATGAAACCAACTGAAGTTACATATTTATTTTCATTCCTCTACGTCAGGTTATAGAAGACGAACAAGATCATGGACCAAACAAGATGCATTTGGGATATACTTATTAAGGAATTTGTATGCTTTGCTTTTTAGTTAGCAAAGAACAAAGGGACGTTGTTGCTTACAGTCATATCCATGTATATACATTCACATTACCATGGAAGGCACTTAGTAGTAGGACTTCATAATTGGTTCTTCAAACTTTTATTCTTTTGTCAGTCATCATATTATATTTCAGAGACCACCTAGATTATCTTGTTATTCTTTTCAATGAAGACGAAGACATTAAAATGGATCACCTCTCTTTGCAGACGAACCTATATTCAGTATGTATAGACCAACTTGAACTTTATTCTTTTTATTGATGTTGTTGACTGAACTTGGCAATGAAACCAAGCTACCTACGTACCTTTAAAGGATCAAATCATAACATAGTTCATATATTTTATTTGTTTGTATTTTTCTTGTGCTCTAACTTTTTCCTAAGTTGTCCCAAAAGGGATTTTCAACTTAGCAAGCATTTTTCTCATCTTTTTTTTTAATGTGCAGTTTAAGCTCGTGCTTAGAAGCATCATTTTTTGGAAGAATATTTTAAGCTCATGCTTAGGAGCATCATGTCTTAGGCATAATACCGCTTTAAAAACTTGCCATTGATTGGTCCAACATTAACACTATTTTGATCAACAATCTTGTATGCACTATTAGTTTAGGCTCATCAAACAACATATGGTCTATCCCATCTTGAAAGGAACTTTTTACCCATGCGATGTGTGGTATTTATGGGTCTTCTCATAGCAAGGACTAAGTCTCTAACTTGAAATGACCATGGCTTAACTTTCTTGTTAAAAGCTTTGGACAATCAAACTTGATAGCACTCTAAACGTTGTTGTGCTTCCAATCTTTTCTCATCCAAGGCTTTTAATTCCTCCAAGCGTAGACGCATATTGTCTTCATCAGCAATACCTTCTTGAATTGCAATCCTTAATGATGGAATTTGTCGCTCAAGTGGTTGAACAACTTCTACACCATAAACAAACGAATATGGAGTAGTTTGAGTTGGTGTACAATATGTAGTGTGATAAGCCCACAGAGCTTCTCCATCCTTTCATGCTAATCTTCCATTGAACGATTAACAACTTTCTTAAGAAGATTGCATAAAGTTTTGTTAAAAGCTTCTGCTAATCCATTTGCTGGAGCATGGTAAATTGAAGAGTGATATTGCTTGAAGTCAAATTGTACACATATTTTGCTCATGTCAAACTGCTTCTCATTACAATCATGATGTATCATGGTATGCCATACCGCTAAATGATATCAGTGTGAATGAAAGTTTCAATAGTTTCTTTCTTCACTTCTTTGTAAAGTACCACTTCTGCCTACTTTGAAAAATAATTTGTTGCTGCAAGTATATACAAATGCCCCATCGAACTCTTAGGTAATGGCCCTTATAAGTCAAGTCCCCAACCATCAAGAGGCCAAGATATGATTATTGGATGTAGTGGCTTAGAAGGTTAATGGATAAAGATAGCATGAAACTAACAAGCTTGACACTTCTTGGCATAGTCTATGCTGTCTTTTACCGTTATAGGCCAATAGAATCCCATCCTTTTGATTTGAAAGTGCAACTTAGGTTCAGATTGATATGCACCCCAAACTCCAGAATGAGCTTCTTGTAGAGCTTTAGATGCTTCATCTTCTCCTAAACATCAAAGAAAGACTCTATTAAAAGAATGATGATAAAGTGTACCCTTGAAGTAAATAAATTGAGGAGCTCAACGTTTCACTTCTGTTTTATGCTTTGGATCACTAGGTAATTTACCACACTCTAGATAATCAATCAATGGTTGCCTCCAATCTATTTTTTCAATTTTATAAAGTGAAACAATGTTGGATTCGATATCTTCTTTTTCAGAGATAGTAATTGACGGTAAGACCCATTGTTTGCACAAAGGCACCTGTACTTTAGCATTTGGTAATACAAGAGATGATGCTAAGCTGGCTAGAGAATCAGCTTCTTAATTTTTTTTCTTAGCACGTATTTTAAGTTTACTTTGTCAAACCATTCTCAGAGTTTCTTTGTATAGTTGACATATGGTAAAAGCTCTAGTTTCATCACTTCATAAAGTGAAAGAAGTTGGTTGATGACCAATTTAGAATCTCTATACACTTGAAGTTGGGTGACTTTTATATCAATTGCCATCTCCAATCCAATGATCAGAGCTTGGTATGCTGCTACATTGTTGGGACAATTTTCAGTGAGAGTGAATACATAAGGCAATACATCACCTTCCGGAGTGACAAGGATAATACTTGCTCCAGCTTCATCTTGCTGTGCAGCTCTATCAAAGAACAACTTCCAATGATCTAGGAATTTTGATAAAAAGAACATCCTCATCGAAAAGATCTTCAGAGAATTCCTAATCATCTGGAATAGGATGGTTTGCTAGAAAATCAACCAATGCTTGTCCCTTAACAGCCTTTTGTGGAACATAAGTGATATCAAACTCTTATAGCAAGAAAGCCTATTTCACCAATCTTCTATTAAGTATAGCCATGGACATAAGATGCTTAAGAAGGTCAACTCGAGATATCAAATGGACAGTATGAGCTTGCAAATAATGCCTCAACTTTTTAACAGCAAGCATTAATGCTACACAAGTTTTTTCAATAAAATAATAATTTAACTCAGCACCATTAAGAGTTCTACTGAGAAAGTAGAATACATTATCCTTTTTTTCGTCATTTTCTTATGCTAACAATGCTCCTAAAGAACATTCATGTGTAGTAATATAAAGGATTAAAGGTTTTTCTCATATAGGCACTTTTAAAATAGGCGGACGCAAGAAATAGGCCTTAATGCTTTTAAAAGCATTACTACAAGCTTAATCCCAAATTTCGTCATTAGCCGATTGAATAGTTGACATCGACCTACTAAGTTTGATATGATCTGTACTTAATCAAACAATGCTCCTTAAGAACATTCCTGTGTAGTAATATAAAGGATCAAAGGTTTTCCTCATATAGGCACTTTTAAAACAAATGGTCCCAACAAATAGGCCTTAATACTTTTGAAAGCATTACTTCAAGCTTCATCCCAAATAAAAGGAACATCTTTTTTCATCAACCGATTGAATGGTTAAAATCAACTTGCTAAGTTTGATATGATTTGTACTCAATTAAAAGATCAAGATAAGTTTTTTCTTCTTTTGAAGATAAACAAGCACTGACAAAAATCGAACGTGGATCTTTACAAGTACCAATGTTAACCTCTTTTAGTTCACTAATGGTAGCCTACTTTTTTTCTTTAAATGATGAAAGGGCTTCTTGAGCATTTTCTTCCTGTGGTTCTTTATCACCTTCCTTTATAGATACATGATGCGAAATGACTATTTCAATTTCTTCAAACTTTTCTTCCCCTGAAGATACATCCTGCTTGGTTATCACCACTATGTGCTTTTTAGCCTTCAAAACTTCATCAGCAATTAGTTTTCACTCACTTTGCATTTTCATTCAAGGAAAAATTTTGCTATGAAAATCCCTCACTTTATTAAAGGTTGAGATTTTTTTTTCGACTTTGGTTGTCTTTTTTGGAGTTTAAACTTCATAGCCTTATATGAATGAGTATTAACTCAAGCTTCATCAGTTTTTGGCACTATCTGCTCAAACACTGACCTTCAAGGTAATTGAATGCTCAAATGGTCAAACACTAAGACCTAAGTTGAACGTGTTCCTAAATGACTAAACACTGAAGGTTTTGATGGCTTTATTGAATCTTTTTGCTCCACAAGAATTTCCTTTGCATTTATATAACTTGAAGTTTCTTTATGAATATTCAATTTTAATGGAGAAAATCCATGTCCTTGTTTGGACGTTTTGACATGATCAGTCTTTTTTTTTGGCCAAACTTGAGAAACCTTGATTGGACTTTGTGACTTTGCATTGCTAGGTTTTTTTGTCAACTTAACAACATCTTCTTGCTTATATCCAGCTTTGACAAGTTTTTTGTAGGCATTAAAGTCAAAACCTCTAGCTTGATGGGAGGGAAGACTTTGATGTTGAAGAGTGATTGTTCAACTAGCCTGACATATCCTTTTAAAAGAGGTTTAAGAATTGTTGATTTTTCCAAGTCAGTGAGAGGCAGAGTCAAATTCTTTAAACCTTGATTGATTTTATCTTCGTTGGTAGAAGAAGTGAAATTTGTTTCCTTTTGCTTCAATTCTTTCACAGGAGCAGTTATTACTTCTTCAATGAAAGCGCCTTCCATATAAAACTTAGCATCTACAAAATAAGCCTCAATCAAGGTAAATGGTTTAGCATCAGCAACAATTGTCTTGACTTGACCATTTCTATAGTACTTGAAGCATTGATTAAGATTGAAGGAAACCACACCATTTTGATGATCCACGGTCATTCTAGTAACATATTGTATGTTGTTTTGGCATCAATCACATGAAAGAATGGATGAGACTTCATAACTCTAATGAAAAATTGAAGTCTAAGCTTTCCAAGAGCTCTTTGTCCCCATTGGTTGAATCCTTGAATCAATAGACGACTTTGCATTATTTCATCTAAAGGAACCCCAATTCTTTCATCATTTTTAAAGGAAGTATATTGACTATAGAACCATCGTCCACTAAAATCCTATTGATCTTTTATTCATAAGTAAATCCTACGATAAAGAATGGTCAATTATGAGGAGTGGATCTTAACAGTATATCTTCATCAGTGAAGCTAATGCTCGAACCGCAAGAATGATCTCTAGCTCCCATCGCGACTATATCTATATTGTCTTCATCTTTGAATTCTTCATCACCATTAATATTGTAACAAGTCATAAGGAGCAAATCTTCATTTTTGAATTGGATTGGCACGTATTCATTTAAAGTGACTGGTCTTCGTGATTTACTCCAAGTTGAATTTTTATGCTTAGATGAACCAGTTTTTATTAGGGGCATTTTGGGCCTTGGAGCTTTACATTACCATCTGATCTTCTTAGCACTTATGGGAACCTTCACAGGCTTTAGCAGGTTTTGATTTCTATTTCTTCGACGTGTAACTAATGTCCAGCCATCATTATCTGTATTTGTTTCTTGTAACAAATGGTTACCCCCATTCGCTTGGAAATCCACCATTTTACTTGTGTTTGAAGAAAGTCTGATGGGATCAAAAGAGCCAAACTTTATGGTTCTATTTGAGAAATGACGCACCATAGTGATTGAGGTCATGTTCGTTGACACTATTTCTTTTTCAAAATTTATATTTCCTTCTTCATGAAGTGCCATGCTTTTGTCTTTTAAGATGAAACATTTTTCTACAAGGTGGCTAACTAGTCGATGATATTTGCAATAGTTAGGATCATCGACTTCATTAGTTTCTTCAGGCCATTTCATCTCTGGCAATTGAATTAGCTTAGTCTTTAAAAAATTCTTCTAATATAGTGGCA
>JBBYHO010529786.1:0-16733 GCA_038382025.1 Adansonia gregorii | reverse complement strand
ATTACCTAATTAATTGTATTTTTATTTATAGACTAAGATTGGCCTTTAGCAAAGCATCATGGCCACCCAGTATGTAGAAAGAGTCAATATGACCTTTTAAAAAACCTTTCAGTAACCAACTTCTTGGTGTACTTTAGTTCTTTCACCAAATATCTCAAAAAGACCATAACCATGGTGCACTAGCTACTCATGTATCAATCAATGTTAGCTCTTGCAGCTTTCTGTTAACCTTATGAATTTAGAGAAACAATTTTTTCTAAATTCATTGTGTGTTGGCCAACGACTTTATCAAGTTAACTAAAGGCAAAAACATATGAGATATGTCTCCAATGTCACTTGGAGTGGTGATCACTCATCACCCACCATATAATTCATGCCATATCAACAGACCTTACCTTAAGTATTCATCCATTGTGGACTTATTTTATATAAATCAAAGTATGACACTTCTTATATGAGATGACTTGGTATCACATGTTTAAGGACTAATATACATGACTAGCACATGAGAACATATTTCGTAGACATTTGAGTGACTTATACCAAATGGAGTTTTCATACAGACTAAGTTTAGTGAACTTGTTTCTATAAAACAAGCACCTATAGCTACCCCAAGCATCTCTACGCTTCAACTTCTATGAGATAGAATTGCAGGCATCAAATGCATGGAGACTTAGCCTTTGGTAGTCTTTATGCATCATTAATGCCTTGTCTTTACAATACGATAATAAGGAACGTTTTTAGAAACACAGCTTGGTGCATAAGGATCTCATCGTCGTAACTAGTTACTAACTTTGCAAGGCCATTGTGTTTCATGGGCTTTATCCAATTAGTGTTTGCACGATTGTCAGTGATGCCACTAACATGAAGTAAAACCTTGAATCACTGACATAAGTGAGAGGCTTGCATTATTAACTATTAGATGCCTCATCCAATCTGATTGGCTTTATGACATATACTTATAACTCTATGTTGTAGTTTAGTTGCATTTGTAGTACGATTACATCTTTTTTTAGAGTACATAATAATAAAATTATGTAATAATAATAATAATAATAATCAATAATACTAATTTTTTAAAAGATTTTGATAAAAATTTTAATTTTTAAAAAATAAAAATAAAATCATTTAAATACAATATAACTTATAAATCTATTAAAATAAAAAATAAAATTTTCCTTCTAAAAATTGGTTAAGAGAAACGACCGTGTCAAGAAGTTTATGAGAAGCTTACCTTAAGATAATTCCTTATATTTTGATATTTAAAGACACTTAAGTACTTTTATTTTAAATAACTAATCAAATTTAAAAAATATCTACTTTTTCTTTAAAAATTACCATTTAAAAAAAATACTCAAATTTAAAAAATTATTTAGTCATTTCATTCATAGAAGTAACTAACCACTTTGAAAGGAATTTCACTTATTTTTTTTACATATTTATCTATTGATCTCCTTTAGAAAGATTTTTTTAATAAAAAAGTTATCATTTCACCTACATGGTTGGTGTATCTAATTATATTTTTAGTAGTTTCATTATTTAGACTTTCACTAAAGTTCTACCCTAGTAGAAACATTATCACTATATCAAAGGTATAAGGTTTAAAGATATAGGCGATTAGCTTTAGTGTTAGTAGGAGATTGTTAGTGTAAACCTTACAAGCCAATTGCATTCGCTAATAACACAATAGTATTTAGTCATTTCATGTAACATAAATTATTATTTAATTAATGTAATATGGAATTTCTTTATCCATAAGCTTTATAATCATTGTTATTTATGACTTATGAAGATAGAGCCATGGATCACATTGGCTTTGCAAAGAATTATAAAGAGTTACAATTATGAGATCCTTATATATCAAATTTTTGTTTCTAAAAATGTTTCTAATCATTGCATTGTCAAGCTAGGGCATTGACAACGCACAAAGATTGACATATATAGGTGTTTATTATGAGAACATGGTCACTGAACATAACTCGTTATGAGAGGTCCATTCAGTATTTCACTCGAGTTTTTGGAGAAATCCCTCATGTGTTGATAGTGTAAGTAATCATTAGAATTGTGACACCAAATCACCTTGATTGGGTCCTAATGAGGGATCATTAGAATTTTGACACCAAATCACCTTGATTGGGTCCTAATGAGGGATGCCTACGGTAAGGTGGTTTTGGTATGACATGAAGTGTATATTAGGGCTTGCCTTGTGATATGGGGGATATATCCCATTTTAGTTTTGGCTTGTGTTAACTTAGGAGTCCTTGGCCAAGGCATTTTTACCCTGGGTATTTAATCCTAGTTATGTCACCCCCAGCTTAAGGATTTTGCCTTTTACACCATTTGACTTTTCCTTAGCTGACTCCTTATGCATTTTAGAAAAATGTTTTCTCTGTTTCTTGTGTTTGATTTTGGATTCAAGGTGATGCTGTTTAGGGAAGGTTTTTAAAACCTAAGCTGTTAGCATAGTTATAGGCATAGCAGAGCCTTTATCTTTTGAAGTTTTTTCGGTCACCTTTGTAGATCAATGTCAAAGTTTGGATGTTTGGTCAACTTTGGTTTATGACAATTGGGTTTGCAATGCAGGAACAAAGTAAAAAATGTAATTAATCTTAAAAGGCTATCGACCTTTGAATTGAGGTAGGAGTTTTAGATTCATGCTATTCTTGAACATGGGTGATCAATTAAAGACTCGTAAGATTATCCATGAAAGTTGTTTGGTATGTTTGTCCTTTAATTCTAAAGTTTTTGCCTTTTTCCACTTAATTCTTTTCTTTTTGATAAAAACTATTTAAGCATCTTCAAAAAATAACCATATTATGTCCAAGAAAGGTTCTTACAATAATGAGTACATAAAAGACAAATTAGATGTCTTTATGTAGATGTAACAAAATTGATATGAAAAAGTTAATGTAGTACGTAAGCACCTATACAAAGGGTTTAGTGCAAGTTCTTGGTTTGACATACATATAAAGAAAATCATCAAGGAGTTATGATGTAGTTGATCTAATAAGTTATGTATAACTTAGGTGATAATTGTAGTGTTTATGATGTTAATATATGCCCTAGAGCCAATCGGCTTGGATCCATGTATAATAGTTAATAATATGAACCAACCACTTAGTTTAGTGATATAAGGTTTTTCTTATGTTGACAGTATGACTATCAATCATGAACTACTAATTAGGTAAAGCCCATGGAAAACATTTGGTCTTGCAAAGGACTTGTAATAAGTTATAATTATGGGATCCTTATACATCAAAGTTGTATTCCTAAAATAGTTCCTAGTTATTGTATTATCAAGATAGGGCATTGGCAATGTTGAGGTATGATAAATTCTAGATTACTTATTTGGGTTCTTCATTTGGAAAAGATCAGAAACCATGCAAGATGATCTAGTTTAAAGAGTCTTGGTATTGTTTATTTACTACTTTTTTCTGCCACTATATATTTAATTTTATTAAATATTTTTATAACCTATATAATTATAGACCTGAGATTTTCTACAAGTGGTATCAGAGCTTCCTTATCATTTGCAAACATGTTTGATTTGAATGTTGTTTTAATTCATTTCATGTGTTAAAAATTTTAAAAATTGTTTATAATTAAATTTTAAATCTTTAGCATGTTGATTCATGTTTCTTTTTCAATATTAATTAGTTTAAAATATGATTGTACTAATTAAATTTATGAGAGAGTCATCGATCAATAGTTTAGTGTTAGGTAGTGCTACGATAGCTTTGTTTTAGTGTTATGATGGTAGTGAAATTTTCAGTAGCTATTGTTGCAATTTTTTCCATATTTTTCCACCATGAAAGTGTCATGAATTGTTTATAATATTTGCCGAAAAATTTTGATTAAAATCAGAGTTGAAAATGTTTCAATTCCAGGCCACACTAGGTGTACTAAGTGTGCTTAATGCTTGTGCCACTTAGTGTTTCTTCTTGGAACCTTGATGTAGCATCCATGGCAGCAATTAGTTGTTGTAGCTTGCAGTAATTTCTATAGGTTTAGTAGTTTTGGTATATGCCCTAGAGCCAATTAGATTCGATGAAGTATATAATAATTAATAATACAACCAATCATTTATATTAGTGATTCAAGATTTTCCTTCATGTTAGTATTGTGATTGACAATCATGCAAAAACTAATTAGATGAAGCCCATGAAACATAATGGCTTTGCAAAGTTAGCAATAAGTTATGACAATGAGGTCCTTATGCATCAAAACCATGTTTCTAAAAATGTTCCTAGTCATCGTATTGTCAAGGCAAGGTATTAATAATGCACAAAGACTAATATCTGCTAAGCCTCCATGCATTTGATGCATGCAACTCTTTGATCTCATACAAGTTGAAGTATAGAAATACTTTGGGATAGTATATGGGTGCTTATTTTATAAATATAAACCCACTAAACATGGCCCATATGAGAACTCCATTTGCTATAATTCACCTAGGTGTTTATGGAATATGTTCTTATGTGCCAATTATGTATAGCAGTCTTCAAACTTATGATACCAAGTCATCTCGTATAAAGAGTGTCACACCTTGATTTATCTGAAATGGGTCCATTATTGATGGATACTTATGGTAGTGCACGCTGTATATGACATGAATCATACAGAGGGTGAATAAGTGATCTAGAAAGATTCACCGAGTGAAATTGGAGACATGTCTCATATGTTCTTGGCTTTGGTTAACTCGATAAACTTGTTGGCCAACACATGATGAATTTGGGATAAATTATTTCTTTAAATTCATAAGGTTAACTGAAAGCTAAAAGAACTAATATGGATTGATACGTGAGTAGACACTACACTATTCTCATGGTCTTTCTGGGATATCTGGTGAAACGACCAAAGTACACAAAAAGGATGGTTACTGAAAAGTTTCTTGAAGATGTCATATTGGCTCTTCCTGCATATCAAGTGGCCATGATGCCTTGCTAGAGGCCAATCTTAATCTATTAATATAAATACACTTAATTAGGTTATTATTTTTATTGCCGTTATGATGGAACCGTAATCTATCACATGTAATAAGATGATCTATTGGATTAAAATTAAGATTTAATTAAGGATGATATAATTAAATAAAAAGTATAATCAAGAGGACTTAAATGAATAAGTTAAATTAAGAATAATTTAAGACATAAATTAGATTTATGAAATCTAGTTAGAGATGTCTTAGTATGGCAATAAAGATAAGAATGTCTTATTAGGATAATGTTTATTTGTAAACACAATTTTAGGGATATTATTAAATAATTCCAAATAATTATATTTGGAAAATTAATAATTATTTGATAATTATTTAATAATATTTATATGAAGTAATATTGGTTTGCTTGGGTTAGAAAATTTAGTTATGAATTAACTATTAAGTTAATGGAGTATAGTTGTGAAATACTCCAAGTTGATCTTGCTAATGGACTTAGTGCAAGGAATAGCTATCATTGGTGTGCTATTGGGCTAAAATATTTATAAATTACTAATTGGGCCCAATCTTGATAAGTTAATTAAATAGTTTTAATTAGGATCCAAGAAACATTCTAAGGTGAGGCCACCTTTTGGGTGTATTAGTAATAGGGTCAGTTGACCCACTAGTCAAGTCCACCTAGTCCATGGCATATTTAAATGCATTATTAAGGGTTTTCTGGCTGATTGAAGCATCAAAGAAACCCTAGGCACTAATCTAAACTTCTCTAAGAGGTTTGGCGCAACACTTATGCTTTTTTAAGCTCTCTTTGTGTTTTCATGGATTTTCAAGTGTTTTTGAATTGTTCTTGATACAAAAAAATTAGAAAAATAATTTTCTAGCGTATAAAGATCAATTTTTCATAAAAGTTATGAAACTGGCCAAATCTCAAAAACCTACTTCTAAGCTTGATTTGAATCCTAAGTGCTCTAAAAGTGCTTTTGATCACAACAAAGAATGCAAAATTAGTTTCTTATCCTAAAGGAATTGACTAAAATAAAAAAATTATGATGTTTGGATTTGTTTTCTTGCATTTGTGGAAAATTGATACTTTATTATAGAGTTTTTTCTCCTCTTTTGCATAACAAGCGTAGGAACTATTCTTGGATCACTTTAAAGCTAAACCTATTGTCCATATATCTTTTGGTTAAGACTTGAGAAGTGTTTTAGCTAGCACTAGAGAACCACCAAACCTTATGAAAGCTTTAATTGGCATATGTGTGGGTCATCGTTAGAGGCAGGACACTGTGCTGCTTTTGGCCTTAATAAGAGATCGTAGTAATCAATATATGGTGCAATTGTAAAGGGATTAGCACACTTAGAGTTATGGGACTCTAAGTAGGTATGATTTTTATAAGGTCTATGAGTTTTAAATTGCAGTCCGATCATACGTACATTTTTTCCTAAGATCCTACGAAAGTCTGAATGTTTTTGGTTTAATTCCATCTTGTAAGTTTAGTGTTGATTAAATTTTATGGCTATATTAATATGCATGAGTCCAGATTTTTCCTTTTAAGTGGGAGAAAGATAGTTGTAACTGAATTGAATTAGGATGGCTTAAGATAGCCATTTATAGAGCAAGATAGTGGTAATTGGGTTGAACTAGGATGGCTTAAGATAGCCATGTATGAAGCAGACTTCTTGTAGGATTAAGACTCGTACTTTTATGCCACCTCTACAAGTTATTGTAGATGTTTAATCCACCATGGATTCTCAAAATTTGATATGATTAGACCAAGATAATCCAAAATAATATATATAAATAAGTAAAAGCACTTTACTGGGATAAATCAAGCATCTTTTTGAGAGGTTAAGTTCTAGTAGGACTTTTGTTATCATTAAACACAAAGTTATTCAATTCTAATTAATCTCTTAAAGTGTTTAGGATTTGAATTGGATAATAAATAAATATGAAATTAAATTAATTTGTTTAATTGAAGAAAAATATATAATTTCAGTAATTAATCCTAATTTGGGTAAGATTTGTTCTAATATGATTAGGATAAATGTTATCATATAAGAAAAATTGTTTTTTTTTAATTAAATTAAATATGGATCAATTATTAAATTGAAAATTTAAAACTCATGTTTATATATTCATAATTATTGTGGATGTATCGGATAACTATGGACTAGGCCCAATATGATTATGAATGTATAGATAATTGTTCATGGATGTTTAAATTTTTAAATAGTGTCAGTGAACCTTGCCTTGTCTTTATTTTTTTCTTTAAGGTTGTAAAATTCCTTTCTCACTTAATTCCTTTCAAATTTATCTCGAGGTTTCTTTATTACAAATGTAATTAGGCTGCATAGAAGTGTAAAATTAGGAGTAGTTAGGACAGATTTTTTAACTTGAAGATAGAGATCTATGTGAAGGCACCATGAAGCCCAGGTGATTGCAAGAAACTTATAAAGACATTTTATGTAATCACCTAGGAATTGACCAAGCGATTTCCTTTGATGGCTAAAGGAAATTGTATTAGATAAAATCAATAATCATCCAAGTAGTATGCTATGATAGTAGATTTACATGCGATAAAATAAATGCTATGCATGCAAATGTGATTAGACCTTAATTATAAAGATAAAATTAACAATGAAATCCTTCATACAGTATTAAGTCATATTCTTTGCATGATAAAAGTGTCTTCCATTATTCATAACAAGTTACACAAGTGTTGATTAGAGTGATTTGTTAAGTCAGTCAAAGTCCGTATCGCTCAAACTGCTTGAGTTATGAGTGATGGGTCTTGCTTAATTAATGTTATATGGTTTTAAGGTGTCACACTTGACTCTATGACATTAGAAGTAATGGTTAAGTTAAACATATATGTCGGATTTGGGCAAATAATTGTCACCAAATTGATTTGGGAATTGCATAGAAATGAAATTGGTAAGCTATATTACCTACCTAATTATGCTTGTTGTGATTTGTTCAGTCACTTAAAGTTGAAACATGTTGAAAAAGGTCCCAACACACTAGAAATACCTTGGAGAGATTTTCGAATAATAGTAAGGGCTATTATTTCAAAAAATTAGTCGGAAGGCCAATAAAAATTTAATACCTTGTCATTATTGGTTTAAAAAACATTAATAACTAAGCATACTTATTGTCATACTAGGTTGTTGATAATGTTGTTTATATTAATTGTATTGTGAGGCATACTTAATGCCTTTAGCCTAAAATATAGATTGTTATTACAAATTGAGAAATGTTTTCAATAAAAGGAAGATTGCTGACTTCCACATTGACATAATTATGTTGAATTACTCTACTATGGATTCAACCTCTTGGATAATTGATCTAGAATGTGGATTGCTCTTATGTAATTACATAAGCTTGTTAAAGAATAGTAAAAAATTAGGCTCTAATGAGCTTAACATGGGCAATGGATCAAAAATTAATGCCACTATCATTAGAACCTATAGCTTGTCATTTCCTTTAAGCATGACCATGGAACCAAAAAAATGTCTTTATGTTCTTAGATTATCTAGAAATATCATTTCAATTTCATACCGCACTATAAATGATAGATTTCAAGTTTAGAATGAAAAAAAATAGTTGCTCGATTATCCTAAATGACATGGTCTATGAATCGATTTCATTATAGAATAGGTTATTTATACTGGACCAAACATGCCTATACTCAACATAAATTTAAAGAAAGCAAAGAATAATAATTCAAGTAAAACCTATATCTGGCATTGTAAAATTAGTTATATGAGTGAGACTTACATAGCCAAGTTATATAAGCAAGGCTATCTCAACCCATTTGATTATGAATTATATTGGACTTGTGACTGTTGTTTCCTTGGCAACATGATCAGGACACCTTCACTGGAAAAAGTGCAAGGGCTACAAATTTACTGGGCCTAATACATTAAGATACATGTAAACCAATGAATATAATGGCAAGGAATGGGTATTTGTACTTACCTTTACTAATGATTACTCAGGATATGGGTATATGTACTAAATAAAGTACAAGTCTGAAGCTTTTGAAAAGTTTAAAAAGTTTATATCCCAGTAATGAAACAAACTGGCAAGAGAATTTTAACTCTTAAATTTGAACGAAAAAGAGAATACATGAATCAAGAATTCTTAAGTCATCTGATAAAAAATGTTATCTTGTCACAATGAACTCCATCTAAAACTCCACAAATAACAAAATGTTTAAAGGAAGAAATAGAACCTTATTGGACATGGTTTGGTCCATGATGGTAAGGCTGACATTTTGATATCCTTTTAAGGATATGCCTTAGAGCTAGGCATATTTTTTAAATAGGGTTCCGTCAAAATAAAAAGATAAGATGCTATATGAGATGTGGCGAGGTAAAATACTATTATTGTCTTTTCTTAAAATATATGGCTATCCTACTTATGTAAAGAAAAGACCATTTGATAAGCTTGTATCTAGATCAGTCAAATGTAAGTTTGTAGGATATCCTAAAGAAAATGTTAGATACTATTTTTATAATCCTAATGAGCAAAAATTGTTTATTTCAATATGTGGACATTTTTGAAAGGAAAAGGTTTCTACTAAAAAGTTCAGTAGAAGTAAAATTGATCTTAGAGAAATTCAAGAACCATAAACTCACGTTCCATTAGAATTGTAGTTAAAAGATGAAGCGTTAGATGCTTCACTTGAAATTAAAGAGACATAAATACTCTAACGATCCGATAGGATCATGCAAACCTTAGAGAGATACGAATTTCTTATGGATCAAGATGGCTTGGCTTATGATACTAAACTTACTAATTACAAATTAGTAATGTTTGGCAGTGATTCAAAGAAATGCCTTAATGTTATGAAGTCCAAAATGAATGCCATGGAAGTTAACCAAGTATAGAGTCTGGTTAACCCAGATGAAGGGATAAAACTCATTGGGTGCAAATGGGTCTTTAAAAGAAAGACTGGCTTAGATGGAAACATGTAAACGTATATGGCCATGCTGGTGGCAAAAGGTTAGAATCAATTTGAAGGCATCAATTATGAGGAAACCTTCTCTAGAATTGCCATGGTAAAATTTGTTCAGATTACGCTTTGCGAAGTTTAGAATATTAGATATGATAAAGTAATTAAAGAATTTGGCTTTAAAAAGAATCTTGATGATCCATATGTCTATAAGAAGGTAAATGGGTAGGTTATCCTTTTCTTGGTGCTATATATTGATGACATATTGCTCATAGGAAACAATAAACAAATTTTAGATGCCACTAAGGTCTAGCTATCCAAACAATTCTCATAAAGGATTTGAAAGAAGTAATACTCATCATGGGAAATAGGATGTATAGAGAAAGTGCGAGTGTAGGCTTATAAGCCAATCAGTTGAACTTCTAGTACACTAGCAATTGGTTAATTCATGTAATATACATTATATTTGATTAATGTAATATGAGGTATTTCTTTATCCATAAGATCGATGTATAATTACTTGTATAAATTTTATGTAGATAAAGCCCATGAAGTACATTGGCTTTGCAAGGGAATTGAAAAAAGTTATAATTATGGGATCCTTATGCATCAAAGTTGTGTTCCTAAAAATGTTTCTAGTCATTGTATTTTCAAGATAGAGCATTAACAATGCACAAAGACTGGCATATGTAAGCCTCCATCCATAGGATGCAAGCAATTGATCTTATAAGTTGAAGTATAGAGATATTTAGAAACATCATATGGATGCTTGTTATGAGAACAAGTACACAGAACAAAACCCGCTATGAGAGCTATTTTACTCAAGTTTCTATGAAACTACTCTCATGTGTGAGTAATGCAAGTAATTGTTAGACTTGTGATTCAACGTTAAGGTGTATGTGAATTATCATACTTAGATATCATCACGAATGGGTTTACCTTAGATGAGTATGATATGAAGCATACAAAAGGTGAATGAATGTTTTAGAGAGGATTTAGCTACTAAGTGATATAAGGGGACAGATCCTAGTTATTCTTGACCCTTGTTAAATTAAAGACCTTGGCTAAGGCAATATTGATTATGAAGTTAATACATAAGGGTTGCATACTAATATGGAATAGGTTAAAAGTAGACACTGTACCAAACTTTTGCCTATGTCAGGATATATGATGAAAGAATTGAGTTACACTAAGATACTGTACAATGAAGGGCTAGTCAAAACCAATTTGACTATTCTTGCATATAGGGTGGCCATGATGCATTGCTAGATGCCAATATTTGTGTATAAATATAAATTATTCTTAACGAATTAAAGTTATATTTATTTTTGTTATAATAGAGGCCAATGGTTCACACGCGTAAGGGTAATTTTATAAAATTAAAATGAGACAAGGGTTAAATTACCAAAAGAGTAAAAGTTACTCAAGAGTTTTTTGAATTCTTTAAAAATAAAAGGCCAAAGTGCAAATATGCAAGGACTCAACCTAGGTATTTAGACCTTTCTTTATGCCATCACTAATAGACAATAGAAACCCTAAGGCACGTATTCATAGCCCCTAAAGTGAATTATGTGTAACTTGGTATTCTTGCACTATTTTCTTTCGATTTTGGAGAGGAATTGCTTTTTCTCTTAATTTCTTGATTTTAGCATACATAAATTACTTGGAGAAGGTTTTCCAAACCTAATATGCTGGTATGGATTTCAGCATAGAGGAGTCTCTCCATTAAGAAGGATTTCAACTCACCTTCGTGGATAAAGTTAGAGGCTAGATGTGTAGACAACTTTGATTTACAACAACCAGGCTCAATGTACAAGATCAAAGCAAAGTTAGTACTAATTCAAGAAAATGGACTTTTTTGGATTGAAGCATGAAAAATTAGATTTCTTTCTTTCTTATTTTATAGAGATCGATCAAAGTGCTTTTAAGATGACTCGTTGATGTTGTTTGGTAACTTCCGCTGCATTATTTGAAGTTTTTGGTTTTAATAAAATTTTTATTGTTAAATCAACTTGACAAATCCAAACAGCAGGCATTATATGCCTATGATTACATCCATCAAGCGGTATCCAAGCCTTCTTATTAGCCTTGACTGGTCAGAACTTAGTGGTTGCCAATGGTAATGTAATTTTCCTTTGGATTAGTTTAAATGATGTGATTTTTATCTTGAATTTTTTATAAATTTTTTTGCACACTTGCAACTGTACTTTTAATCATCTTTTAATTATTTAAAATTAGTTTTAATAATTTTATGGTGATTAAATTTGATTAGCCGTGTTTGAATGTTGTTTGTATAAAAATCACTTAAGTCTGGTGGTTTTTGAGCAACCTAAAAATTTAAGAATTTTGGTAGCTATTTGGTGTGACTTTTTTGATGTTTTCCACCCTTGGAAGAGTCATGAAATATTCATGACACTTGCTAGAAAAATCAGGAAAAAGTTTGGTTCGAAAACGTTTTGAATCCATGCCATTCGGGATGCCTAAATGTGTGCATTTTCTAGTTATGCACATGGATTAGCCTCTTGCTTCTACTTGGTAGTGTCAATGGTAGAATTGGATGCTACAAAATTCAAGCATGTAGGTAGAGATTTAGTAGGAGTGAAACATTGGTGGTTGGGCAGCATTGCAATGCTTGAAAAAACTACTGTACGTGCAGCAATCTGAGAAGGACTAGAGTCCTGTTTGTGCCAACTTCCTAGATATTAAGAATTTGATTTCTACTAGGATTTATCTTTCAGGCTTTATATGATTAGCCAAGATAAAATTAAATTAAAATTAATAAAATGGGGGAATAATCTAGCTAAAAGTTAGCTAGTTGCGAGTAAATGATGTCTTATTTTGATAAGAATTGAATTTCAATAAAAACTTTTATTTATCACCAAAACCAACATTATCCAATCTAGATAATGTCTTAAAATGGTTAAGACAACATTGGATAATGTCTTAATTTAATTGGTTAATCCTTATTAGATAAGGTTTTGTCCTAATAAGATTAGGATAAAGATTAACCTTATAAGAAATTATTTTTCTTAATTAAATTAAGACAAGATTAAAGAGAGTATTCGAAAATAGGAATGAGAAACAAAATTAATATTTATATAAATATATTCATAAATGTTGATGGATGCAGTGAATAATTATGCACTTAAGCAAAATATGATTATGGATGGTTCATTATTCATGTGCATTTAATTTTTTAAATAAGGTCTATATACCCCGCCTTATCTTTTTTTTCGAGGATGTAAAGTTTCTCATCTAATTTCCCTCAAATGTAACCTGAGGTTTTTTTATTATAAATATAATTAGATTACATATAAGTGTAAAGGATTACTTAAGAAAAATTTTGTAACCTGAAGATAGAGACCCAAGTAAAGGCACTACGGAGCTTAGGAAGTTGGAAGAAGACTTATGAGGACTTTGTTTGTAATCAACTACGAATTACCAAGTTATCTCATTGGGTGACTTGAAGAGATTGTATTAATAAAGTCCATAATTATCCAAGTAGAATGCATGACATTAGATTTATTTTATGTGATAATATAATATACTGTACGTGCTAATAAAGACAAGACTAAATTAAAATGAATGATCAAAATACCTCACATAATATTGAGTCACATGTAAAGCATGACAAAGATGCCTTCCATTACTCATAACAAGATACTCGAGTTCTAGCCATGGGTGATTTGTTAAGTCACTCAAGGGCGTTTCTGCCTAAACTACTTAAGTTATAAGTATTGGGTCTTACTCTACTAATGTTTTATGGTTTGGATGTGTTGCACTTGACCATGTGATGTTAAAGGTGATAGTTAGGCAAAATGCATATGATACATTCTGGCAAAGAGTTGTCAACTAATTGATCTGAGAGTTGCATGGAGATGTAATTGGTAAGCCATGTAACCTATCTAATTAGGCTTACTGTCATTTGTTAAGTAGCTCAGGGTTACAACATGTTGAAAGGGTCTCAGCCAACTAAAAATACATTGAAGAGATTTTCATATAATGGTGATGGCTATTATTACAAAAAATTAGTGGAAAGGCCAATAAAGATTTAATACCTCATCTATATTGGTTTAATCCATGAAAAACTAGTTAATACTTATTTCATACTAGGTTATTGATAATGTAATTATGATAATCGTTTTGTGAGGCATACTTGATGCCATCAGTCAAAGTGTTTGGACTGGTATGTCAAATTGAAAAATGTTTTTAATAAGAGGAAGGTAGCTAACCTTCACATGATTGAATTTAATTACTTTACCATCAATTCAATTACCTAGATAATTGATTCAGGATGCGGATCATACTTATAAGTTTGTTAAAGAACAGTAAAAAATTAGGCTCAAATGAAATAGTTCTAAGAATGGGCAGTGGAGCAAAAGTTGTAGCCACTGGCATTGGAACTTGTATCTTATAATTGCCTTTAATCATGACTTTGGAACTAAAAGAATGTTTTCATGTTCATAGATTGTCTAGAAACATCATTTTAGTTTCATACCTCACTATAAATGATGATTTCTAATTTAGAATAAGGGGCAAAAATTAGTCGATCATCCTAAATGGCATGGTCTATGGATCTGCCTCATTAAAGAATAGGCTATTTGTACTTGATCCTGATATGCCTTTACTAAACATAAATGGGAAATAAGCAAAAAATAATGATCCAAGTAAAACCTATAACTGGTATTGTAGGACTTGGTCATATTAATGAAGCTCAAATAGCCAAGTTATACAAACAAGGCTATCCAAACCTACTTAATTATGAATCATACGACACACGAGAACATTATTTCCTTGGTACGATGACAAAGTCACCCTTTATTGGCAAAAATGAAAGGGCTGGTGATTTATTAGGCTTAACATATTCAGATATATGTTGACCAATAAATACAATGGCTAGAAATGGGTATTCTTACTTTATTACCTTTACCAATTAATAACTCTATACAACTCTATAAAATAGAGTTATTTAGTCTTATTATGCATATTAATTTAGCTAGGTCTTAGAGATTTTTATTTAAATTTCATTCATATTTAGTAGTTTTTAAATCACTAATATTTTATTTATTTTTAGTAGTTTTTAATTTAGTCATTTTTGCTTACCTTATATTTTAATTACTTAGCTATTTAAATAATTTTTATATTTTTGTAGGTCAAAACCCTAAGGAGCTTCCAAAAATATAACAACTTAATAAAGCAAGAAAGTGCAGTCAAGCCAGCAAGGTCATTCTAAGTTGGAAAATTCCAAAAATACATGCTTAAGTTACTTGCAAACAAGCCTTTCCACTTCAGGGTTTTGACTATAGGATTCTTGTGTTTAGGTTTGAAAAGCATCCTAGATGCTTTAGAGTTATTATTCTAAACAAAGAATAGAAGCTGTCAAGATTTTTGCAAGAGGAGAAAGATTGAAGAAGTTAAAGACCAAGACTTAATAACTCTCAGTTTTTTCATTTTCCCTAATTTTTTTATCTTTATTATAGTATTTATGATGCTGAAACTTCATTGCTTTCTTTTTATTTAAGCAATATGAGCTAAATTTATTTTTCTAGGATTACAATGAAACTCAACATGTAGGTTGGATTATTTTATTTTTATTTTCTTGATTTAATGATAATTGAGTTGTTTATTCAATCTTGTTCTTAATGCTTCTAGTTGCTTGGCCACTAATTAGATTGATTTGGTAACCTTAATGAACTTGGGAAAGCGAATTTTGGTTTAGACCTAGATTGAATGCAATATGTTTTATATTCCTTTATTAGAATGAATTGATCTGCATGTTAGATAGAAATATACGAGCATGCCATATGTAACCAAATAGAGTCTAAGCTTAATGAGTTTCTTTTAATTTCAATTTGCATAGGAATATAGTAAATTGGTTAAAAGAGATATTTTTATAAGACCATTGAAAGATACTTATAAATAAATTAGAACTCTGGGTTAACAACTCAATATCATTTGTCAAGTTAAGAGGATAAAATAAATTCAAATGAAGTGTTGAAGGAAATTGTAATCCTAGATTTTAATTATTGATTAAGTAAACTTCATTTAAATTTCTTTGCTATTTAGTTAAATTTAATTTAGTTAATTTAGTTTAATTTGATTAAAAATCTTTTAATTATTAGTTTAAATAAGATTAAATTGTGTTAATTTTGGTACTTAGCTGATTTAGTATGATACCTTATGGGAATGATACTTTATTCATCACTATATTACTTGTTGTAATACGTGGACTTTCGTGTTATAAATTTGACAACAAGTTTTTGGCACCATTGCCAAGAAATTTGTTTTACTAAATTATTTTGTTAATATTAATACCAAGCAAATTTATTCTTACTTCAAACTTTTTTTTATTTTATTTTTTTAGGTATCTTTGGCTATTGTATGCGAAGAACAAGAAACTTAAAACTTGTCCCTTTTTTTCAGAACCTGAAAAAAGCTTTTCATCGACGTAGAAAGGAGAATATACAATCTTGACGCATAATAATACAAACGGCAAAGAAGATACAAAGAGTCTATGGGAATTTGCTGTCCCTCTTGCACAAAGCATTCATTCTAGTATCCAGAGGCCTACCATTCAAGCCAACAACTTTTAGATAAAGCTAGCCATCATTTATATGATTCAACATAAGTTTAATTTGGTGGTCTAGTCAGTGAAGATCCTAATGCTCACATTATGAACTTTTAGAAATATGTGATACTTTAAAACATAATGGAGTTTCAGATGATGCCATTAGATTAAGACTATTTCTTTTCTCACTTTAGGATTGTTAGACCTTTAGGTGGTGAATGAAATCAAGAGGGGGTGAATTAATTTCACAAAATTTTGATAAATTAAAATT